>JAUPFT010000010.1:45775631-46008131 GCA_036936625.1 Parnassius smintheus behrii | reverse complement strand
AATACTCTTGTGCGGCATGTTGATGAGTCGCCATTGTTTAATATTTGCGCTTCACATAATGTATCGGCTACCTTAATGTTGTAAATAGGTTGATTGATAGCACATAACATTTTGTTTTCTTGCAGATTTAAGCATGATGATACATCTCGGTTTTCTAAGGGTATTATCATGTCCCCTTTTAGGTTTACAGCAAGGTATTCAGATGTGAGTACTATAGTTTTCTCTGTGTGTCCAGTTATTTGCGGAATAGGAATGATGTGGTTAAGTTCATATTGTTCGTTGTTTATTAGCGGTAGCTTCACTTCGAATATTATGTATGCACTTGTTAAGCGCACGTGCACTCGCGCCAGCTTGTATAGGCTTCGCGTGCAATGGCGTGTGTTCACACAGGGTAGCGATAACTCGCTTGGTAAATGACCGGAGATGATGTTGAGCTGATCTTCAAATTGGTTGGGCTTGATGAGATGGGTGTCAACTCTCCCGTCCTTCACGTCAGTTACTAGGTCTAGGAGTTGCTGTTGTATTTGTCGTATGTTTGAAATGATCAAGTTCACGGCCAGAGCGGTAGCTGTTATGTACATAGCATTGTCATGGCTGAGTTGTATGCGTTTTTCCGTTTCAGCGAGATGATTGTCGATGATACGAAATTGTGTGTTCATTACTTCCTCGTTTCTTTTTAGAAGATTATATTCACTTTCGATGATCGATGTGTGATTTTTGTAGAGATTCAATAGATGATTTTCGTTTGACTGGATTATGTTGATATCCTTCACGTACTGATTGGCAAATCTCTCATCCAGAGTACCAAAAAGGGAGTTTGCTAGGTATCCTATTCCATTCACTAGTCCTCTTCTTCTTCGAGACGGTCCATGTTCTGATCGTAAGATATCGTTATAGTGTTGAATTTCGTTAAGTTCGTGTTGAAACTGGGATGAAATTGTAAGATAGGCTGCTTCATTCTTGCATAATGTGTTCAAATGGTTGACATAGTTTTGTATGTTGTCCAAACTCCGCCAATATGTCGTCATGTTGTAGTATACAACCATTTTCCACGTATCTTGAATAATCTGCACATCAGACACCTTGTCAAAATAAACGACTCTTGAACTGCTAAGCCTTGTTATGTTGATCATTTGTTGCGTAGTAGGTCCAACACACATCGAAAATATAAGTAGTAACGTACAAAAAAGGTTGTTGAAGTGTTTTTTGCCGTTGTTGTTTCTTCGTTTTCTTTGCGTATTTATTGCAGGCTTCGTAGTGTCAACGTCAGAAGATGCAGTTGTATAAGATGACGGATCCAACGGAAGGCGTGACAATTTTGTAATCGGTCGCTTCATATTACTTGTTTTAGTTTTCAGTGTGACGACTCGTACCCGGCCGTCCGCACCTGGGTGAGTCTCCAACACCCGTCCCAGGATCCATTTGGCAGGAGGAATGTTGTCTTCTCTGACGATAACGACGTCCCCAACTTCTAAGTTTTTAGTAGGGAAGTGCCATTTGCTTCGAGTTTGTAGAGTTTGAAGATAGTCAGTAGACCACCTTCTCCAGAAGTCCTTGTACATTTTCTCCGTAAGTTGCCATCTTGTAGAGAAGGTCATGTCATTACCCTCAGCGGATAGTGGTGATTCTAGAGAAGGCTCGCCGATTAGGAAGTGAGCTGGTGTCAAGCAGTCAAGGTCTTCGATATTCTCTGACAACGCCACCAAGGGGCGAGAGTTGAGACATCCTTCAATCTGCGTCAACAGTGTAGAAAATTCCTCGAACGTAAGTTTTTGATCCCCAAGTACTCGTTTGAGGTGATGTTTCAGGTTTTTTACTGCAGCTTCGTAGAGTCCACCAGCAGTAGGCCAGGAAGGAGCGTTAAAATGCCATTCAATGCCCCACTCTGATATGTTAGTTATGACGTCATTGTTTATGTAGCATTGTAATGCCTCCTTTCGTTGTTTTTCCAATGCTCTTGCTGCGCCCACGAAGTTGGTGCCGTTGTCGCTGTAGATGTGACGAGGCTTTCCTCGGCGGGCACACATTCGTTTCAAGGCGTTCAGAAAAGCCACTGTGCTGAGATCGGAGACAAGTTCGAGGTGAAGAGCTTTTGTGCACAGACACACAAATACAGCTACGTAGGCCTTCATTGTCTTTATTCCTCTGCCCTTGTTAGCCTTTACCTCCACATGCCCAGTGAAATCTACACCGGTGTGTGTGAAAGGCCTTGATGGTGTGACGCGTGGAGGAGGTAAATCACCCATAAGTTGGTTGTTGTTGATAGTTTTGAAGCGATGACACGTGATGCACCGTATAAGTCGTTTTTTCACTGCTCTCAAACCGCTGATAATCCAATATCTGTTGCGTAGATATGATAGAGTTAGTCTGGCTCCACCATGCAGGGTCCTCTTGTGCGCTTGGTCGATCAGTAACTCCGTTAACCTGTCATTGTAAGGTACGATAATTGGATGTTTTTGTTCTTGACTTAAGTTGGCATTTTCCAGACGTCCTCCTACACGTAAGATTTCGTGTTTGTCCAGGAATGGATTTAAGTTTAAAATACTGCTTGTTATTCGCACTTTATGATGTTTATTGAGTTGTGCAATGTCGTCGGCGAAATGATTAGTTTGTATAGCCTTGATAATTGCATTATGTGCGTTCTGCAGGTCACTCGTTGCTAAGTACGATGACCGCATGGCATTGTTGACGTCACGTGCATTGTTTATGAACCGAAGTATCCAACTTAGGATTCGAGTTACGCGTGCCATACAGCTGTGTTTGTTTAAAAGTTCTCCGATTAATGGCATCGACCTTTGTGACACGCAAACTTGTTTGACCTTTTTCTCTTCAACAGTTGTGTGGAATTGGTCTTGAAGTGGGAGATCGTTGTCCTTTAGCCAAATAGGTCCCCACCATAAATGATGATTCGCCAGTTGTAGTGGAGTTAGGCCTCTGCTGGCACAATCTGCTGGGTTATATTCAGACTTGACGTGCCTCCAGCATCCCGATGGCATGATGACAGTGATCTGTGTTACGCGATTAGCCACAAATGTAGTCCATCTTGAAGGCCCCCCTTGTAACCAACCCATCACGATCATAGAATCTGTCCAACCATGTATTGTTACAATCTGTGAGTTTATTGACTCTATGACCTTTTTCATAAGTCGAGACAGTAGTAGGGCACCGCATAGTTCAAGCCGTGGTAAAGACGGGGGTTTTCTTAATGGTGCGAGCTTAGTTTTTCCCGCCACCAGCGTGATAAATTGTTGCCCTTCTTCACTAATAGATTTACAGTAGATAACGCAGCCGTAGGCTTTCTCGGAGGCGTCACTGAATCCGTGTAACTCGATGGGTTGTTTAGTGTTACCAATCCAGCGTTGTAAAGCGATGGTATTGATAGTGGGCAATTCTTGTTGAAAGGTTGTCCACTCTTGTTGTATGTCTTCCGGAAGAGGTTCATCCCAATTTGTTGAAGCAAGCCAAGCTTGTTGAAATATGAGTTTTGCCTTCATTGTTACCGGAGACAGCCAACCAAGTGGGTCATATAATTTTGATAGATCAGAGAGCAATGTCCGCTTCGTTGTGACGTCACGTGTGTTACTAAGTGGCGCCTTGAATGTAAACTGATCAGTGTGCGGATTCCAGGTTAAGCCGAGTGTTTTGTTACTCTCTGCGTCCTTGAAGTCAAACATATTCTGGCTTATGAGATGTTCAGGTAAAGGTTGAAGCAATCTAGGGTGGTTACTAGCCCATTTGCGAAGATTGAACCCACCGCCTTTTAACAGGTCAATCAATTGGTTTTGAGCGTCTTGTGCTTCTAACATGTCGTTGCTGCCACCAAGTAGGTCATCCACATACAGCTGGTGAGTAAGGATCTCTGCCGCGAGAGGATAGCGGTGTCCATCGTCCATTACGAGTTGTATTATGGTGCGCATTGCCAAAAATGGTGCAGCTTTGGTACCATATGTTACAGTGCACAGTTGGTATTCTTTGATGAGATCTGTAGCAGAGTCACGCCATACAATTTTTTGCAGGTGTTGATCTTCATCGTGTATCAGTACTTGACGGTAAAACTTCTCAATGTCTGCAGTGTAGACGTATTGAAAGGCTCGCCAACGTAGAATCATAGATTGTAGGTCTTGTTGGAGGTTAGGCCCGCACTCCATGAGATCGTTCAAGCTTTGTCCTGTACTTGTCTTGGCAGAGGCATTAAAGACTACGCGCAATTTTGTAGTTGTTGAGTCCAGCTTTTGTACGCCGTGATGAGGTAAGAAGTAGCTTGGTTTATGGTGTTCAGTGCATAGCTTCATGTGGCCGAGTTGTAGATATTCGTCAATAAACTTCTTGTATGACGTAGAAAATGTTTCCTGTTTGGCCAATCGTTTTTCTAACTGCCGAAATTGTGCGATTGCCTGTGGCTTAGAAGTGCCCAAGGTTTGTTCGTAGTTTATTTTCATTGGAAGTCTGACTGCATATCGTCCGTCTTCTTTTCTTGTTGTTGTGGTTGAATAAATAGATTCACAGTATTCTTCCTCTGATGTTAGATTGTGATTGGTTTCGGTTATCTCCTCCATCTCCCAAAATCGAGATACATCGTCAAGATTAATGAGCACGTGGCAGTTGAAGGTTTTGATATTGCCCAGCAGTACCCAGCCCACTTTTGTCTGTTGAGCCATGGGTGCGTGTGAGGGTCCTCGTAGCATACCACTCATTACTATGTCAGCATACACTCCAGCGTCTAACAGAACGTCCACTGGTCTCGAGATGTTGAAGTCGGGATCCGCCAGTTGTATGTTCTGAATATGTGGCCAGTCTTGTTTTTCGAAGGTGTAATTAGGCAGGTTGCTGAGCATGTTGGCCATTACCATGGCTTCGATTGTAAATGAATGGCCTCCGTACAAAGACTCACAGTCTAACCGTACGGTTCCGTTGCTATGATGTGCTGACGTCCCTATGCCTGAGACTGTGGCGTTTCGATTTTGTCTTTGCAGTCCCAGCCGTTGCGCAGCATCTTCAGTTATTAGATTTATCTGTGATCCTTGGTCGAGAAGGCATCGCAATTGAACAGTCGATCCATCAGCTGCCATCACCTTTAATTGAACGGTCGCTAGTAGGACTTCGTTATAATTTCCAGACACGTGGTTTGCCTTTTGCTGTGACGTATGTGGCTTGTTGCTAGGTATAACGTTATTTGAGACCGCGATTTCAACTTTGCGGTAAATATCGTGCAATGTTGTGTGGTGTGCTTCTTTGCACACGCGGCATCTTTTGTTGGAGTTGCATTTATTGTCGTTGTGTAAGTACAGGCAATTGCGACAAATATGTAGTTGCGAAATTGACCTCATTTTGTCTTCCGGTGACATGTCTTGAAACGACTTGCAGTAGAGTAAAATATGATTGTTTTTACACAGCGGGCAATTTTTGTCTGTGCTTGTATGATATGCTCGAAGAAAACTACGCCTGTTGGTGTTGTTAAAGTCCTTCTTAAATTGAGCTGTTGCCTCCATGTTGGTCGAATTGTTTGACTTGTTAGGTGTCTGTCTCTTCTTTTGAACAGGTTCAAGCGCAGTAAACTTGTTTTCCAAGATGTTTATCAGCTCATCCAAGGAAGGTAGCTCTCTCGGAGCCTTTCTGATCTCCATGTAGGCTGCATACGTGTCGGAGTCCAATTTGCCAGTGAGAATGTGCACCAGGATCGGATCCCAAGTCGTTGTGTCGATGCCCAGATTGTGAATAGCATGTATGGTCTCGACACTTGTGTCATGTAGCTTCTTCAGCTCGTATGCATTCTGTGTTTGCAACGCCGTTTGTCCCATAAGGGTTTGTATATGTTTTGTAAACAAAAGTTGTCGGTTGTTGTACCTATGGGTGAGTATCTCCCAACAGGTGTCGTAATTATCAGCTGATACTGTAAGATGCTGTACGATGCGCTCCGCCTCGCCTTTAAGTTTGCCCTTGAGGTGCTGCATCTTTTGCGTTTTTGTCAACATGACATTGTTGTGGATGGCTTCACAGTAGAGGTCCATGAATGTAGGCCACTGGGTATACTTACCAGAAAAAGAAGGAATCTCAATTGTAGGCACTTGCTGATGCTGTTGAGATACTGAGTTAAGCTTACGATTCAAATCCCTTTTTGTAGTTTCGTACAAGGTTTCGTATGCAGAAAACTCTTCTTCGTAGCCTACATCACCGCCAGAAGTCAGGTTATCGATTTGCCAGTGGAGTTCGTCGATCAGTTTCCAGCGAGACTGCAGCGAATTCAGTTTGTCACAAATTTCCCACTTTTCTGTCAACTCTTTGGTGTTGATGTTTTTAATCACCCTAGAGAGCGCCCGGAAATTAGTGCGTTGTTGGCTAATGAACTCATCAGACCTTGATGGTACTCCAGTTTCCGCAGTTTTCACCTCGTAGTTCGCCAGCATGTCACGAATCGCTTCGTACCGCTTCTTTGTGGTGGTGTAGGTATCATTGATGAAATAGTCGTCATCCAAATCACTGTCTGTTTTTTTTAGAACACCATGATTCATGTTGAACACCTCCCATTGAGCATTCAAAGCATCCAACCTTTTCTGTATGTATGTTCCTGACTTACGTGAATCAGAATCCTTTTTGAAGTTAGCCTCAATTTTAAGGATAGATTCAATGATTGTTCTCTGTTGTTGAAGTAGGTTCTCCATGGTTTAAGAACGATGTTGTAAATAGTTGGTTTCAGATACGTGTGACTGCGACTCTTACCGTAGTATGCACCTCAATCAAGCTGGTGAGACCCGCTTCTGGGAGGCCAGCAACCAAAGTGACACTACAGATAGAATCACGAATTACTCTTTTTTTTTTTTTTTTCAAATACACTTTACTGTTGAACTATTGTAGACGTAATATGCAAGTCTTAGTTCACGTCGAAAGCTCGAAGGACCAAAATGTAGGGGGTATTTTGTGAATTGTGACCCTCTACATATAATTGATATGTAGTATATTAATGTAGGTAGTATCTTCTACGTTACGGGATGTGGTAATTAAAACTGTGTCCGTTTCCGTAGAGAGCGTTTATTGTACTCAAAATACTTATGAATAAAAAATGTAATTATAGTGAACGTGTCGCGCGCGCAGGCGCGATATCAGCATTATTTTCTAAACTGTTGAAATATCATGTACTTGCTCGTACATAAAGACATAGATAAACTTTCTGATTTTGTTAGATATAAATGAAATATGTGGAGCCCAATTAAGCTTATCATCAACAATTATACCGAGATATCGAATTGTGTCAGCTTTACTTAGAGTGGGACACTCACATGCAGAATGTGAGTGTCCCACTCTAAGTAAAGCTGACAAGTGTTAAAGTTTCTATAACAAGGATGTGTGTGAATTATTATTAATGTTAATATACTATTCGATTAGTATTTGTTGTACAAATAAAAAAATATTTCAGTTGGTCAATATACTCGTATCTTATCAATATATTCAGTTAAAATATCTATCGAAAATTACACAAATTGTTTGTTGTTTTTCTAAAATATAAGTATGGTATTTGTATTTCTAATAAAAGAGGCACACCACTAGAATGTCATATAAATTGTTACATTTAAAAATTTCATTGTAGAATAAAATTAGAATAGAACATAATAGAAAAAAGTCATCAAATCGGTTCACAGTTGCAACGATATCATGTAACATACGTACCATACAGTCGCATTGAGAACGTCATTTCATATTATTTTTTTTTATAAAGGCAGTATCAATGTAAAATCTTTAACCATGGATAGGCTGGCCAGCGAGTGTCTGAGATTTTTACACGTCTTAGAATTTTTTAATTTAGATTTCTCAGACATGCAGGTTTCCTCAAGATGTTTAGTTTCACCTCCGAGCACAAGGGTACATCAGCACTTTCATACCGCAACACATCATCATCGTCATTACAACCCATCACAAGTCCACTGCTGAACATAGGGCTCCCCTAAGGAATGCCACAAAGCGGGGTCCTGAGCCTCCTGCAGCCATCCATTTCCTGTATATCTTATCAGGCCGTTACTCCATCAAGTAGCGGGACGCCCCACACTTCACCTACCGGTACGAGGCTGATGTAACGATTCTTCAAGCTTTATGGCTGGTTTGCCCTTGAGCTTCCAGGGCTCTAATAATATCTTTTATAGTGATAAATATTACTTATAGTTAAATAATATAATTTAACAAAGTACCGTTCATGATACTGGGTCAAACTTGAAAAGTGTTGTAAGACCGTTGTGAGTACCCGGTATATACTGATCGAACAGCGTTTGTGCGCGCTAATTTATAACATGTTTAAAATAATGGTATAAAATAAGTAAATAAAACGAGCTAAAAGAATCAAGATATTTAACATTAGCACTTCTTTTTAATAAAATATTTATAATAGGCAGGTATAATAGACATTCAAATAAAAATGACATTGAAGTTCCACGTCAATGTCACGTTATTCGTGCATTTAGTTTTAGTAATTATAAAGTTTTTTTTTGAAAATGAATCACAATATTTTTGTAATTTAGCTTCTGTGTTATACTTCAAGACTATATATTCTGTTACAATGTCGCTTAAATAAAGTATTTTAGCTCATTAAGGTCATTAAAATGGTTATATTAGCTTTGAAAGATAACTCTGACGCACATATTCGCTAAATGTTTCTCACTTTCCCTCAAAAAAACCGTCATTAAAATACCATTAATGTTGCTGGATTTTATACTAGAAGTTAAGTCTAGTGCACCTAATTAAGATTTTATCTTTCTAAACCCGTCGTCATTCATCATCATCAATACTACACAAGTCCACTGCTGAACATAGGTCGGCCCAGTGCCACTTTAGCTCACTAACCTGTTGGACTATGTCGGTCACTCTGGTTCTAATGCGGATATCCTCATTTCTAAGTTTATCACGCAGATAAACCCCGACCGTTGCCCTCTCCATAGTTTGCTGATCGACCTTGATTTTCCTCATACGGCCAGCAGTAATGGACCAAGTCTAAGACCCGTAGGTCGTTACTGCAAACAGGCACTATTTGTACAATTTGTTATCAAGTTTTGAGGTATACCTAAAGAGAAGATGTGTCGTAATCTCCCAAATGCTGCCCAGCCGAGTTAAATACGTCGATTGACCTCTTGGTTCAACTTGGTACCGCTGAAGGGACTGCGGTAGTACTCAACTTCGACAAAATCAAAGACTTTCTCAAAGTCGCAAGACAAAACGGAAGATTGTACTCTTCGGTCTTATGTAAAATTTACCCTAGGGTATGTATGTGGTCAATGCTAATAAAGTCTTTTCGGCAACTGAAAGTCTGTTCGGGAGGCTGGAAGTCGTCGAGTCTGCGTGAGAGACGATTCGTAATGACTCTCGAAAACAGCAAGTAGACGCGGAGGATTTCAGAAGGGAAATCGGTCTGTAGTTCTTCAAGAGAGCGTTGTCACCTTTCTTGAAGAATAAGACCAGCGCACTTCTGCTCCAAGCCTCCGGAGTAGTCCTGCAACAACGGATGGAATTAATGAGTTTCTAATGGACTTCAAGCAACGGTTTTCTACCCGCTTTCAGAAGCTCCGCTGTAATTCCATGCACGCCCAGGCCTTGCCGTCTATAAAACCGAAATTTTCTGCAAATATCACATGTTTACGATATTGCCCTTAAAAAATCCTAAAACATGAAGCTTTCGACGTTCTTAAGTTATTTCAAAATAAAGTTTTGGAATGTGGATATGTGACCAAATATGCGTTTTTATATTGACTGGACATATCGGCTTATAAATATATATTCCTATTTTGGGATTCAACAATTAAATGTTGTGCAGATTCAATTCGCTATCGAATAACACACCTATTTTATTTACTTAGTTTCTTTTAACTGTATCTGATTAAGACATATTTTAAAAATTTAATTTACCCAATAGATTAGAGAGACTACTTTATCTTGACCTCATCATAAGTTTGATTTCAAAAAAGAGTTAGGTCGAAATTAATGGATGGTGACTTAAAAATGTATCTCGTAGTATTTTATTCTCAGACGACGTTTTCACTCCTTGTAGTGTTGAAACTTTTGAAGACCTTCATAGGAAGCTATTTCCGGTCAATTATTCACATCATCACTGCTACTTCCTTATACTTGCTAACATCATCATCATCATCATCATTACAGCCCTTCACAAGTCCACTGCCGAACATAGGCCTCCCCCAAGTAACGCCACAAAGCACGGTCGTCACTCCATCTAGTGGGGGGTCGCCCTACACTACGCCTACCGGTACGAGGATGCCACTCGAGAACCTTTCTTTCCTATCGGTTATCGGTTTTTCGAGCTATATAGCCGGCCCATTGCCACTTCAGCTTACTAATCCGTTGGGCTATGTCGGTCACTCTGGTTATACTACGGATATCCTCATTTCTGAGTCTATCACGCAGAGAAACTCCGAGCATAGCCCTCTCCATAGCTCGCTGAGCGACTTTAATCGTCCTCATACGGCCAGCAGTGAAGGACCACGTCTCTGATCCGTAAGTCATCACTGGCAACACGCACTGGTTGTACACTTTAGTTTTCAGAGATTG
Organism: Parnassius smintheus behrii; assembly: GCA_036936625.1. Taxonomy (NCBI): domain Eukaryota; kingdom Metazoa; phylum Arthropoda; class Insecta; order Lepidoptera; family Papilionidae; genus Parnassius; species Parnassius smintheus. The sequence goes on along the minus strand of JAUPFT010000010.1, from coordinate 45,997,592 downwards.
ACGTATACCTGACGAGAAGATGTGTCGTAATTTTCCGAACGCTGCCCAGCCGAGTTGAATCCTTTTGGTCTAAGTTGGACTTACCTAGTTGGACTATTTATCCTAGGTAAACGTACTCGTCAACAACTTCGAGCATATTACTCCCAACAACTATCGGCAAAGGTGTGACATGGACATTAAACATGATCTTTGTTTTGTTCATGTTCACCTTAAGACCTATCCGTTGGGAGACACCATTGAGGTCAATGAGCATAGAGCTAAAATCCTCCAGCGATTCTGCCATAAGGACTATATCGTCGGCAGATCGGAGGTGAGTGATGTACTTGCCATTGATGTTAATACCGTATCCTTTCCAGTTCAATAGCTTGAAAACGTCTTCCAACGCAGCGGTGAAGAGTTTCGGTGATATAACGTCACCCTGTCTTACACCTCTCTGCAGTTGGATAGGTTTCGAACGCTGGTTCTGTACTCGGATAGCCACCGTAGCCCTACTGTACAAATTCTTCAGCACTTCGATTTACCGACAGTCAACTTGACAAGGGACTGTAGCACAGCCCAAATTTCGACGGAATCAAAGGCTTTCTCATAGTCCACATACGCCAGGCAAAGTGGCAGATTGTACTCTTCGGTCTTCTGTACAATCTACCCCAGGGTATGTATGTGGTCTTTGGTACTAAAGCCTTTTCGGAAACCGGCTTGTTCAGGAGGCTGGAAGTCGTCGAGTCTGCGTGCGAGACGATTCGTAATGACTCTCGAAAACAGCACGTAGACGCGGCTCAAGAAGGGAAATCGGTCTGTAGTTCTTCAAGAGAGCGTTGTCGCCTTTCTTAAAGATCAAGACCACCGCACTTCTGCTCCACGCCTCCAGAGTAGTGCCACCATGGAAGACGGAATTGAAGAGCTTCTGAAGGACATCAAGTACCGGTGTTCCACCCGCTTTCAGAAGCTCCGCTGTAATTCCATCCTCGGCTGTGGCCCTGCCGTTTTTAAGGTGCTGGAGAGCCATTCTAATCTCGCTCAGACTGATGTCCGGGATATCATCGGAATAGTGTCGGATAAGAGTTGCTCTTAGATCGTTACTCATACTTAGGTGTTGCTCTAACGATGATGTGTACAGCTGCCCATAGAACCTCTCAATATCACTCAAAATCTCAGCTGTCTCGGAAACGATGCTTCCACACTCAGTCTTCAGCTTTGATAGTTGGTTCTTTCTGGCAGACAGATCTCTGGCAAAGACTTTGGAGCGCTGGTTCCGCTCGATCGCTTCTTTAATACGAGCAGTATTAAAGTTGCGTAAGTCTCGCCGCATGCATTTGGAGATCTGTCTGTTCAGTTGCCTGTATGCTGTCTAATCTGTTGACGATTGCAGCCTCATCTCCCGTCTAATAGCCATGAGATTAAGAGTGTGATCGGAGAGTTTTTGTGTTATTTTGCGGCGGGTCTTGCAGAACTTAGCTGCGACCGCATGGACAGTTTCCACGAGCTTGTCATTCATATCGTCCACTGCATTGCAATCTTCTAGGCACTGAAAGCGGTTACGTAACTCGAGGTGAAAAGTCTCGGGATTCTGGATAGTACGAGGGGGACGGAGCGTTAACTTCACTAATGAAAGTTAGCTTGTTAGCCATGTAGTGGCGGTTGAGAATATCCACTACCCCATATCTTGCCGTGGGTGTCGTAAGAGGCGACAGAGGGAGACAGGCAGGAGATGGACAGCGGCATCTTCCTAATGACAACAATAACATAATAAAAAACTGCGGTTGCCATTCCGCTCGCCAAGCGTGGCAACTATGGCAAATATCCCCCATGAGCAACGACGCAAACAAACGGCCCCCAGTCCCCGGCGGTCCCGCTAATCCTGGCTACGGTGGCGACCACGGTAACGGCGGGGCAGGGGGTGCTAAGAATCTCCGGTGGAGGTTTGGTTGCCACCTACGACGACTCGACCTGGCAACGTATAACCCGCGCACCCTGAGGACTGACGAGAAGATACTGAAACTGGTAGAAGAGGTAGACAAGTTGCACTGGCATGTTATTGGATTATCTGAGGTCCGAAGAGAGGGGGAGGACACGGTAATCCTCGAGTCTGGCAACTTGTTCTATAATCGGGAGATGAGGCTGCAATCGTCAACAGATTAGACAGCATACAGGCAACTGAACAGACATATCTCCAAATGCATGCAGCGAGACTTACGCAACTTTAATACTGCTCGTATTAAAGAAGCGATCGAGCGGAACCAGGGCTCCAAAGTCTTTGCCAGAGATCTGTCTGCCAGAAAGAGCCAACTGTCAAAGCTGAAGACTGAGTGTGGCAGCATCGCTTCCGAGACATCTGAGATTTTGAGTGAGATTGAGAGGTTCTATGGGCAGCTGTACACATAATCGTTGGAGCCACACGCAAGTGTGAGTAACGATCCAAGAGCAAGTCTCACCCGACACTATTCCGATGATATCCCGGACGTCAGTCTGAGCGAGATTAGAATGGCTCTCCAGCACCTTAAAAACGGCAGGGCCCCAGGCGAGGATGGAATTACAGCGGAGCTTCTGAAAGCGGGTGGAACACCGGTACTTGAAGTCCTTCAGAAGCTCTTCGACTCCGTCCTCCATGGTGGCACTACTCCAGAGACGTGGAGCAGAAGTGCGGTGGTCTTGTTCTTTAAGAAAGGCGACAACGCTCTCTTGAAGAAGTACGGACCGATTTCCCTTCTGAGCCGCGTCTACGTGCTGTTTTCGAGAGTCATTACGAATCGTCTCGCACGCAGACTCGACGACTTCCAGCCTCCTGAACAAGCCGGTTTCCGAAAAGGCTTTAGTACCAAAGACCACATACATACCCTGGGGCAGATTGTACAGAAGACCGAAGAGTACAATCTGCCACTTTGCCTGGCGTATGTGGACTATGAGAAAGCCTTTGATTCCGTCGAAATTTGGGCGGTGCTACAGTCCCTTCAGCGGTGCCAAGTATGACTGTCGGTATATCGAAGTGCTGAAGTGTTTGTACAGTAGGGCTACGGTGGCTATCCGAGTACAGAACCAGAGTTCGAAACCTATCCAACTGCAGAGAGGTGTAAGACAGGGTGACGTTATAACCCCGAAACTCTTCACCGCTGAAAAAAACAATAAAGATATATATATATATATATATATATATATATATATATATATATATATATATATATATATATATATATATGATCGCAAAAAAGTAGAGAAAATTCTTAATCAACTATAAAAATATTGTTTTAATTTTACTACGTTATTATTATTAAGATTCGATTTTATTATTGATAATTGAAAAAAAAAACTTTTAACAGAGCATTGCTGGAGAACAATTTTTAGGTATTTGTACTCAGACATTATCGTAAAAACTAGTCTTTATTACCTGACTAACTAATAATTTTTTTCTTAACAACTTCTTTTCGCTTACAATTTTTTTTCATATAGTCATAACCAGTATTTTAATTTAACATTCACCAAAATAAAATAAATAAAATAAAATAAAAATTGTTTATTTCGGACAACTTGAAATCCATAGGAATTGTTAGTAGAGAAAAACTTACATCTATGTTAGTAATATAATTTATACATTTTTATTTTTATTTTAATATTTAATTATTAAGCAGGACATGGTCCTGGAAATCATTTTTTTGATCAGTGGACAGTCCCCACTGTTGGCAATCTCACTCAGTACACTGTGGCCGCTGCCGCGCACTCTGTTTAGCAAAGATGCGGTCTTTTTTCGTATTATTGCATCAACACTATCCACACCCGCCAGTGCAAACATCGCGGACGCGCTACAGTAGCGCGGCAGCCGCAACAGCGCCCTGAATGCCTTGTTGTATTGAGTACGTAGGGCACTATAAGTCTTTTTGGTGTAGTTGGTCCATAGACTGCAAGAATAAAATGACGCACAATATGTCTTGAAAAGCGTGATCTTGACAGCGTCAGTGCAGCGACCAAATCTATGCACCAACATATTCGCCCTGACCGACAGTGCCCTACGTTCTCTTTCAATGTCTTCATCGTCTTTAAGACTGTCAGTCACAATATGTCCAAGATATTTAAAACTATAGACCCTTTCTAGCGGTTCGTTATAAAGCTTTATAGGTGGTACCACACTAGGACATTTACTGCCAGCCTTAAATACCATGAAATGCAACTTTTCGGTATTGTATAGTAAACCATGTGAGACAGCGAATTTTTCACAAACACCGAGTAGAGCTCTCATCGCACTAACTGAGGGTGCCAGCAGAACCATATCGTCCGCGTAGCTGATATTGTTCTCACACACCTTGCCGATATGGCAGCCGACACGCATGCTGCTGAGCTCTCGAATCAGTTCGTCCATATATAGGTTGAAGAGCCTCGGTGATGTCAGCCCCCCTTGCCTAACCCCGCACTCCATCCTGTACGGCTCGGAATACTCATTCGCCCATCTCACATAGTTCACTTGGTTACTATACCAATACTTGAGTAAATTGGTGTAGCCACAAGGTAAACCTACGCCTTCTAACTTACGCCATAAGATGTCGTACGAGACAAGATCGAAAGCTTTACTCAGATCTAGGAAACAGGCATACACTGGGGTGCGCCTGTCCGTGTAGTATTTGACAGTATGCTTTAAACTCATTATTGCTGTTTCTGTTGATAGACCACGCGAGAAGCCGTGCCGGCCATCATGTAGCATACAGTGGTTTTCTAGAATAGAGTTAAGCATACTGTCAAATATCTTGGCTATTGTCGTTGCCAAGGATATTGGTCTATAGTTCGATCTCTCTGATACGTCACCAGTACGGTTTTTTACAATGGGGACAACTGAAGTCCTCATTAAGTCGGCAGGCAAGTAGGTATGCGAGACACAAACATTAAATAATAATGCCAAAACTCTAGGTAAGTGCACACCTGCATATTTAAAGTGCTCAATACTGAGACCATCGTGACCGGGTGACTTACCTGCAACCATAGCTCTAATAACTCGTGCTATCATTTTGTCACTTGCTACCATTTTGAGTTCACGCTTGGTTTCAGCATTGGACACGGGGTGTGACGACGGCCCTAAGGGTGACGTGACCATAAAATGATCCCTGAAGAGATCTGCAATTTGCTTCATGTCACTGACCCCATTTACTGTTTCAGGAAGACTAGGTCCAACGTTGAGCTTATTCGTGGATTTCCAAAACTTCTTAAAATCTTGTTTTGAATGATAAGTAGCCAATTTATCCATTTTTAGTTGATTTTGGTGGTTTTGGCACCACTTCAATCTACTCTTGAAAACACGGCGGCTGTTAACCATCTCATCATAGACACAACCCTGCCTCGGTCGACCATACCATACCCACATCATAAATTTGGACCTAGCCTCCCTGTGTGCCTCACTGACATGCTTATTCCACCCTATTAGCACACGTTTTTTCTTTTTACACATATTTCCTTGGTGAGGTTTGATTGCTGCACATGATAATACAGACACTATGTTTTTATACAAATTGTCTATGACACTCCTATGACTCAAATCGTCACAAAAACCATAGCTACATTTTATAAATTCTGATGGAAAATGTATTGACTTAAGGTTGTTGTTACATAATTCCGTATAATGAGTTATTTGTTCATCATTTCTGCAGCCCCATTTTATTTTATTGCACGCGATTATTTTCGGAACAGCCTTAGGTATAACATAGTTCAACCTACATTCAATCATGAGTGGGAAGTGGTCAGACCAGTACACATCATATAAAATCTTCGTGTTATTTATTAACTTATACGCTGACTCAGTGACTATACAGTGATCTAACCACCTCCCAGTCCCATGCGCGTCACTGACGTATGTAAATGAATTACAGTCTAGGGTACTCACGTTGGCACAAAACCAGTCCTGTTCCGCGCAAAAGTTTTTCAGTTCTTCATAAAACGGCCGTCCTGGGTGAGCATTATAGTCCCCCAATAAAAACACTGTCTCACATTCACTTTCTTCTACTATAGCATTTAAATAGCTTAAGCAGTCTGTAAAATCTGTTAAGTTTTCAGTGCAATCAACGGGCATATACACACTACACACTATTAGCTTTTGGTTACCGAGATCAACTTTAATGGCACAAATACGAGCACTTGAACACGGTATTACGGATACACAGGGGAACACTCTTTTTCTCCACAGCAGCGCGACCCCCCCATAGGGTCGCCCCTCCAATACTCCAGTCGTCGTGTCCACAGCAGACGTCCCGGTGCTTCCAAAATCAGCATCGATATTCTCAAGATACGACAGGTCATGCGGCAGCAGCCACGTCTCTTGAAGAGCTATTATGTCAGCTGTCTTACATAGCTGACGGACCCCCTCGACCGCTCTTTTTACAGATTTACAATTATATGTAACAAAACGGTTACAAGACATGGCTTTATCATTTCTGTCCATTATGATCTTGGTTTATTAGCCTCGGCACGTTGATTTCCGTGATAATTGAAATTAATAAAACGTCGGAATATTATTCCTTCAGGCCACAGTTGCTCGTCGAGGAACATGTATAGTTTATGCCTTGGTACGAACATTTTAAACGCATTATATCCCCTTTCTTTGCGCTGAGATATTTTAATAAGAGATATTTTCTCATTCGTCTGTTTGTATACATACTCACTTATGGACTCTGCCTTAGTATCTTTGTGCACATTTGTAATGAATATAGGCACTTTTATATCTGCCGATTTGAAATTCGACACTTGACTTGCCAATCCCATTTTATTGCCATATCGATTTGACTTCTTTTTCTTTTTATTTGACACCGTAATCCATTCATTTCCCGTTTTTACATTTTCCACAGCAATAGACGTTTGTTGCATCGGATTATGTTTCGTAGCAGTCGCACTTAGCTTATCGCCTATATCACCCGAGCGCCCCGATACCGTTAGTACGGGCGTCAACGGCTGCAAAGGTGACTCATTGCATTCACAAGCTACCGTGACGGCTTCCGATAACCGATTCTCACTCTTTTGCAGGTCTACCTCCACTTTCGAGCTATTCGAAGATGTTTTCTTCTCCTTTATCAGGGGATTCTCCATGTTCGGTGAAATGAAGACCCATAGGGCCACTATCGATATCAGAGTCATTCAGCAAACAAGCGCCTCTCCGTCGTCGGCTAATATTGAAGTTATTTACTGCCGATGTACTTTTCAGATTATCCAACTCAATTTTGAGTTGAGTAAACTCATGTTTAGACACATACGTATCTTGTAATAACTTCAAATCACGTTGTAGTACATTCATATCTCTTAAAAGTTTTGAAGCATCCACATAATCAAAAGTAACGGGAGGTAGTTTATTTAAATTTCTTGCCACAAATATAGGGGTAATGTCTGGGTCTGTTTCCTTAAAAAGACATATGATGTCCTCCAAGTCCCTTACTAATTTGCCTTCGCCTTTCCTGATAACTCTTCGTGCTGAAGTCGAGATGGACTCAAACAGCAGCTTTTTCGCCTCTGCCACTTCTTCAACCGAGAAAGAACTGCTACATATACGTCGTATACTTTCTTCATCCATGACCTGTATTTTATTTTGAATAAAGGCCAGTATTTCAGAGATAACTACGTTGCAGTTTGCACACTTAACAGTTGTTGAAGTCATCGTTGGAAACGTATAATACACTACGCGCAAGGGCTGCCGCGAGCGGGCTACGTGCGCACGCGACGAGGCACCGAGCCAGACTGAAAATACACCTTCAGATCACTCTATCAAGTCCGGACGTAACATATCTAAATAAATAACAAAACGAAGCCAAACTTGGCACAGCTAGTTCTACCCTTCGAAGAGTTTGAGTAGCAGATACTGAAGTACACCTTCAGGTCACTCCATAAAGTCCACGACGTATAAGTATATTTATATATAAATCTTACGTATTTTTAGCAAAACCATATATTGTTATGAAAATCTGTGATTATAAAAATAATAAACCTTGGTCGATTATGTATCAAATTTGTTTTTTGAAATATTTTGTATTTCTGCAGCGATCGATATTTTTCATCACGAGACGCTGTAAACAAACGATACAGTAACCCATTCACGACGGTGGCTGAATCCGGAGTCCGGACTGAGTCAAAGTGTGTCAGTATTTAGTAAAATATATTATTACAAGGCTGTTCAAACACCAAAAATTTCAAAATTTCTTAGCCGATAAAAATTAATTATAGCTGAAGAAAACAAAATTAAACAGCCATTTACATTCCATGGCTTCTCACATGATGAAGAGATTAAAAAATGGATTGAGTTGAACAATTGATATTTTCAGATGTTATCGTGTTTACCCCCCCATGCGGACTTGATAAATCTACACCATAAGCTACTAAATCCACCTTTTTAATGTAAAAATAGCAATTAATTTATTTAATAAAATAAGTTTAACAATCTTTCTGACAATTTGCATTTTATATCATTTATATGTTCAATATAATAATAGTAATAATTGCGCTCAATCAAAAATACATAATATCACTTCCAGTCTCTATTGTTCAACGTAAATTCGATTAAATGAAGCTAAAAGTCGGTATATGAATAATTTTGCACTCGGCGATCGAACCAAATAAAGTAACCGTCATGAATGTTTATCTTAATCTTTGGGAGCCTTCTTTTATTATTTTACTATGTACTCATAACTTTTTAACATTATTTGTTTAGATTATAAAAAAAATGGTGTATTTTTATTTTGTTATCAGTTTGTTTGTGTGTCGTGCCGTTTAATATAAAATTATGTTAGTGTTGTACATTTCTCATGTAAGTGAATTTAAATTCTTTTGAGAAAATAAATATCTTAAACCATAATATTATTGTTAGATACGATTACATACGATAAAACGTTGGATTTTTGATCTTTAGGTGCTAGTAGAATAATACCTAACGCTTTGCGCTTATGGCATGCGGTATTGTGATTTTATGCTTTCTAGTTGTTAATCCCATATTCATTTCCTACATGTATGGGGCAAGATTAAGTGCCTTCAAGAAAAGATTGCCGTGAAATGGCAGTGCCCACCGTGAAGCGGCTGTAAGAATGTTGTCATCTCTGAGGTAGAATACGGCATAACCAGTAAAAATTATCAGGTTCTCTACACTCACCATATGAAGCAAAGTAACATTAAGAAAGAAAGAAAGAACTATTTACTTGATAATCATATTTTAAACACAATTTAAAGATATAAATACAAATACAAGGGGAAAAGTATGCATGCACAGGTGTAAAATTGCTTACACATTAAAAATTATTAATAAGCGGTACATGCACGACGTTAATTAATAATGAAACAAAAAAAAAACAAATAATAAATTAAAAGAAAAGAATTTAAAGATAAAATGTGAAATTTTTATACGTGGTAGAGCCATGCTGTAGTTATATTAGTAGTATAGTTATAGCACGAATGGGTCGGCTCGACCGGGGAAGGACCACGCTCTCACAGAATACCATCGTGAAATAGTAGCTTAACGCTGCTGTGTTCCGTATGGTGAGTGTAGAGACCGAAGACCCTTTTTACTGGAAACGAGGCATACCATCTTACTCTACTACGTAATCGAGGATTGATGTAGATGTCTACGGGCCGCAGCAACTACTTACCATCAGGTGGACCGTGTGCTCGTTTGTCAACCTATCCTATAAAAAAATCAAATAGGTCTCTAACTCAGCACAATACTGTAAAGGCAGGGCTGGTTTTTAGTTGGAGCCTTGTGACTTCACTGATAAGTCGGTGTTAACCATTGTGTTGATAAACATTAAGCTGCTATTTTGCACTGGTATTCTGTGAGAGCGTGGCCCTACACGACTTGAGCCGACCCATTCATGCTACAATCATAATATAGTCGTATAATGCCGTGAATTTTTTTACCATGCATTTTAAGCTAACTTAGAGTGGTTAACGGCGTTAATAGTAATGTTTAATGATTAAAACAGCATTAATATTATTTAAAAAAAAAACCTTGAACGTTACTCTTACTATTTAAAAGTACTATCTTCTTGTACCTATGATGAGATTTACAGTCTGAGTCTAGTCTAAAGAAATTGACATTAATCATAAGTCATAACATAAGAAAAAAATCTAAATGTATCTAAATGTAAATAACCTAAACCTTAGTGTAATAAAAATACAACAGTAATTTAAAGATACACAATACCGCGAAGAGTAGGACTGTATGGTAATTTTAGTTTTTATTAATGATCAGTCTAATAAATGTTGTATATTTTAAGTTCTTAAAATCACTTTACATTGCGGAACCAATTAGCACGAATTAATTAGATACGATACGCTAAATGCGCGTTTTTAAGCCAATCTTATGTAGTGGCAAATTTGTTTTTAACATCTTGAAAAAAGTAAACTTCGTTGAACGTCGAGATCAAAACATCGTCGTTTAGAGACCTATTTGTTTATTAATTTATATAAGGATGTTTGTCTTGTAAAGTTAATTAATAAATTAACTTTACTAAACTAAACTATGCAAATATTAAATTACGAAAAAATTATTGAGTAATATTAAAAATATAGTGAGCGAGCTATGGAGAGAGCTATGCTTGAGGTTATTAATGCATGATTTCTTTGAGAGAAATCTCTGCGTGATTAACTTAGAAATGAGTATTTCTGCAGTAGAACTAGAGTGACCGACATAGCTCAACGAATTAGTATATTATTATGCTATAATGCACAATACAATACCTCAGTGGTTAGCTCTTTAATATTGTTACGAGCTTGAGGTTCGTGACAATAAAAATTGCCGATAAAATTACCTAAATTAACACTTTAATTTACTTTACACAAATTAAAGTTAAAACACTAATAATTAAACACACTAATTCACTTAATTTCGCTCCGAAGCTTCGCTTGTTTCGCCAAATCAACACTGTCTCGATCGCATCTTGCGCCACCTATTTATTTAAATTAGCAAAATATCCAGAATGTTCAAGTAAACACGCGCAAGGTACCGAGAGTTCGAGTATAGATTTTCTAGAGACTTAGTTCTTCGGGTGGCGCTGTCGGTTGAGAGTGTGATGTCATTCTCTGCAGAGCTCCCCTCGCTCTCGTTCCTGACACTGGATGGCGCTAGTTGACTTATTCACACAACACTGCCCCCTCCTAAGACATACTCGTCCCGAGCATTATCGGTCCCATAATAACGCGCCAATCGATCCACATGGACGATCTTAGGAGTCCCTCTTGCGCCTTTCTGTAACGGCTCCGCAATGTCAAGGGCTGTCCTATCCCGTGGTGCACCAACATTGTACAATTTCGGTGCTCCTCTACTACGTGTCTGAGGTCCCCGCACGGCCGCACAACTTGTACATGTACGACACCAATCCTCGACATCGTCACGATAATGGACCCATTAAAACTGTTCTCGAACCTTCAGTAGAGTTCGTTTAACTCCCAGATGGACTCTTGAACGACCATTATGGCACAGCTGTAGAACATTCGGCACTTTAGCTTTAGGGACAACCATTTGCAAACGACAGCTGTCTCTTCGACCATTGTCCCATTTACGGCACAGGACTCCATCCTGAAGCAGCAAGCTGTCCCATTGGGCCCAATAGCTTTTCGTGGTTGAACTCATCGTTGAGACGTCCCTCCACTTAGGCTTGGTAGCACGGGCCTTCATCCATCCCAGAATCGGCTTGATGTCCGGATCTTCCTGCTGTGCATGACGTAGGCTGTCCTTCCACCCGTTGCTGAGGTGGTCTGTCCTGAGCATCCTCACGGATACCACTTCCTTACTCTCTTGCCTACTACAATGGTTGCAATCTTCAGGACAAGGTCTTCTTGACAATGCATCTGCGTTGGCGTGAGATCGCTGCAGTGTCTGATAGTAAAGTCGTATTCCTGTTGCTGCTGGGCGGTGCTGTTAGCCGCACTTCTTTTCTGAGACCGTTCAGCTTCCCTTCCTAGGGTGTGCTTAGGGCAGCTGGACCGAAGATGGCCCCATTCCCCACAGCCATAGCACCTAGGGCTGTATCTTTTATTGTGGTCGCGAACCGTAACTGCTGTAACCTCCCTAGCGTGAGGTGAACGATGATCCTGTCGCCGCCAGGCGGTGCCGTTAGCTGCACTACCCTCTCGAGGTCGATCGACTCTCCTTTCCACGGTTCGCTTAGGGCAGCTGGATCGAAGATGGCCCTTTTCCCCACAGCCATAGCACCTTGGGCTGTATCCTTTGTTGCGGTCGCGAACTGTAGCTGCTGCAACCTCCCTGACGCGATGGGAACGATGATCCTGCCGCACGGCTTCTACCTCCAGTGCATGGGCCAAGGCGTCCTTAAGCGTCTCGTGGTGCCCGAACCTCACAGCAGCTCTGACTACCAGGTCGCGGATGCCGTCGATGAATGTTTGCACCAGGTTCCCTCCAATGAGCGCAGGTACAGACTGATATGCTTTACGAACCATCTTCTCCACCTCAAGGGCCCACTGCTGCAGGTTTTCGTTGCTGCGTTGCACGCGATCTTTAAGCTGCGCACGAAAGACGTGTTCCAGGTGAGCGTCACCATATCTCGCCTCCAAGGCCTCAAGAAGCTGCTCATACTTTCTTACCGAGAGCTTCCAACACAGTTAAGGCTTGGTCGCGCAGGCCTAGGGTGAGTGCAGTCATGGCTTGGCTTTTATTCCAGCCGTTCGCCTCCATGACGGCCTCGAACTGGATTTTGTAGGCCGACCAGGAAGAGGTCCCGTCGAACGGCGGCACTTTGAATCCACGTAGCGAAGGTGCTGCAGCTACTACGGGAGCTGTAGTTCCATCCCCAAGTTTGAGGTCGCTTAGCGTTTTCTTCACGTCAGCCATCACGTTGTCAACCCGATTGTTCACATGGTTGATTCGGGTTTCATGTTCTTCGATTCGGGTTTCAGCTTTCGCGATTTGGGTTTCAGCTTCTGACATGCGGTTGTCATACTGAGTAACCCTATCCTTCACCTCCTTGATCTCCCTCCCGAGGGTAGCGTGAAGATCCTTCATGAGGAGCATCTGCTCTTCCAACCGACGGGCCTGTTCCTCCTGTCCGTCCTGCAGCTGCTCTTCCAATCGACGGACCTGTTCCTCTTGTCGGCGAACCTGTTCCTCCTGTCGGCGAACCTGTTCCTCCTGTCCACCCCGTAGCTGCTCTTCCAACCGACGGACCTGTTCCTCCTGTCGGCGAGCCTGCTCCTGCAGCATCACCATCAGAGCACCTAAGTCAGGTGCAGCAGATGTAGGAGCTACCGACGGGCCTGCAGCCGGTGGCTGGCCCTCCGACGTCTGCGGCGTTGCACCACCAAATCTTCGTTGGTCCGTCTCCTGCTGGCGTTGACTTCGGGTACGGACACCCTCCGTTTCCTCCTTAGGTAAAATCGGCATTATTTTATCCCACTTCTGACACCAATTGTTACGAGCTTGAGGTTCGTGACAATAAAAATTGCCGATAAAATTACCTAAATTAACACTTTAATTTACTTTACACAAATTAAAGTTAAAACACTAATAATTAAACACACTAATTCACTTAATTTCGCTCCGAAGCTTCGCTTGTTTCGCCAATTCAACACTGTCTCGATCGCATCTTGCGCCACCTATTTATTTAAATTAGCAAAATATCCGGAATGTTCAAGTAAACACGCGCAAGGTACCGAGAGTTCGAGTATAGATTTTCTAGAGACTTAGTTCTTCGGGTGGTGCTGTCGGTTGAGAGTGTGATGTCATTCTCTGCAGAGCTCCCCTCGCTCTCGTTCCTGACACTAGATGGCGCTAGTTGACTTATTCACACAACAATATTTTAAATATTTTTCTTAATTTTTTTGCACTCAGGAATATTCGTAAATTGGTAATGTAATTAGTATAAAATATAACCAATATTAGAGAATGAGTCATTAAAACTTATATTTCCTAACGAATCAACTGCCCGATATGAAATCTGTCAAATTTCTGCATACCTTAACAGGTCTTCACTCCATCTAGTGGGGGAGGGGCACACTTTGTCTACAGATCGGAGGCTGCCACTCGAGTAACTTGCTTCCCAATCGGTTGTCGGTTCTTCAAGCTAAATGTCCGCCCCATTACCAATTAGCTTATTAATTCGTTGGGCCTCAGTTCCAAGTTTATCACGCAGAGAAACCCCGAGTATAACTCTTTCCATAGTTCTTTGAGTTACCTTGAGCTTCCTCATATGGTGAGTAGTGAAGGACCATGTCTCAGATCCATAAGTCATCACTAGCAACCCGCACTGGTTGCACAATCTCGTTTTCAAGTTTTATGTTATAACTGAGATGTGTCGTAATCTCCCGAACGCTGCGCAGCGAAGTTGAATCCATCAATTGATTTTTCGATTAACTTTGAAGTTACCTAGTCGGAATTTTTGTTGCAGGTAAATATACCTTTTTTTGTTGTACAAGGGTGACAAACGTTATACAGTCCATCTGATGGTAAGTGGTTGCTGTGGCCCATAGACATATACATCTTTTCTCGATTACGAATAAAAATGCTGATGCGTCGTCACCCGTGAGGATTATGATGGAATGCCTCAATTCCAGTAAAATGAGTCTCCGGTTGTCTACACTCATCATACAAAACACAACAGCTGCTATTTCACGCTGGTATTCTGTGAGAGCGTGGTCCTTCCCCGGTCGAGCCGATCCATTCGTGCTACAACTATACTATTAATATAACTGCAGCGGGGCTCTACCACGTGAAATCTGAAAACTGGTCAACAACTTCGGGCTTAGTGCTCATATCGCATAGGTGTGACATGAACGTTACACATGATCTTTAATTTGTCCATGTTCATCTTAAGACTTGTCCGTTAGGTTTGTCTGTATGTATCGTGAAATTTATATCAATAATTTTATCGCTTAACCATTACTGTCTAGGGCACATCAAAACCTATTTACGCACGATTAAAATACGTGTTGTATTTTTATGTGTAATAACGTGTACAAGTTTTATGATAATGCAAGCGTAGTTTCAGTTTCAAAGGTGAGGGAACCAAAATAATTTACAGTCGAATTTGATAGGATATTAGCGATAATGAACCGGGGGCCTCCCGAGGCGCTTTGCAATCTTTTCAAGGAGATTAATACTCTAATACTGTGGTTGTTTTTTTGGTGGGTAGGTGCCAAGTGTATTGACATATTTAAAATTGTTCCTGAGATTTTAATGTTAAAATATAGTAAAACTAGGATAATCAAGTATATAAATGTACCTGTAAGTACATAAATCCACCAGCATTGTTTATTAATAATTTGTTTTTCACTGCACAACTTAAAACTTATTATTGCCACTTCACTGTCACCTGACATTGACCTTTGAATAACCTTTAATTGAATATTCATAATGGATTTGCTTAAGAAGTCAATTGAAGAGCTAACGCTGAATTTCACTACACGTATGGATGAGTTCCAGAGGGAGGTCAGAACATCCATCCCTGCAACAAGCCCTACTTCCAACATTAATGCACAATTTAACGCCTTCAGGGGATTTGTTTTGTCAGCACTAGAAAATTTGCAACTTCAGCTCCAGCTTCTCTCTAGGAATCAAGATGAAATGGAGGTAAGGACCAGGAGGAAGATGTTGCTTGTGCATGGTGTGCCTGAAGCCCGAGATGAAACCCCAGTTCTTTGCACAAGTAAGATATTATCGGAGCGATTGAATATCCCTGAAATTACTGTGAGCTCTATCACTAGATGCCATCGCTTAGGGCAACCCCGTGGCGACAAGCCTCGTGCACTGCTTGTGAAGTTTCGAGATCAGGATCTCCGTGACAAAGTCTGGTTTTCTAAAACCAAATTAAAGGGTAGCGGAGTTACTCTATCCGAGTTCTTGACTAAGGGCCGTCATGAGGCGTTCGTTGCTGCTCGGAAGCGCTTTGGCGTATCCCAGTGTTGGTCACAAAATGGATATGTCGTGGTGCTTGGGTCCGATGGCACGAAGCACCGAGTGTACACCGTGGCTGAGGTGATCGCCATTCCTGATGCAGCATGTGGTGTTCCTACCACCTCATCTTTGACTGCGACGACGGCGGCGACGACAGCTGCGGCGGCATCTTCTGCTCCTAAGCCCTGTGTTACTACTGCTAGGGCTAGGAAGATGACTAAAAAATGAAGGTGGCGTATTTTCTTGTAGTTTGGCTTTTACTCATGTACTCCAGCAGCTCAATTTCATGAATTTTTTGTAACTTTTGGTTATCAGGTATTAATTTAGAATTCTTTGCCATATATTTCAATGACATCATTTCTAATTGGCTGCACTAGTTTGAAGATTGTTTCTCAAATTATTTTAATTATTCCACATTACAGGTATTTAGATTAATTGTTTATCCTAATTTCTTCTTTTGTGTTTTTTATTTTTATTGTTTACTTAAGACTGACAGTTGTTACCTGTAACCATAGATTACTGTTTCAATACTAGAGTACTGCAACCACAGAGGCTGACAGAAGCATTCTTAGACGTAGACAGAGAAATTTTAAGATTCATTTTTACTTTTTATATTTTACTAGCTTGGCAAAGGTATCTATAACCATACTGCCTAGTCCGACGTTTATAATTTTTTACAATTTATTGGTGTTAGACTACAAGTTTTTTTTTTCTTTTGTTTTGGGAATTTTAATATTAAATTTATTGTTCTATTTATTTAAGTTGTTGTTGTGTTATATGCTTTCTCTTTCATGCTGCTGGTGGTTGTAATTGTGTGGGTACCGTTCGATCTTGCATTTATATTTTTTTAAATTTTATTTTTTATTGTATATTAGTATTTATTTGTATATTTAATTAGTTTTTATGTTATCCTCAAACATTTGTAACGATAGTGATTTGTTTCTGTCGTTGTCTTCGGATGATGAGACACTTAGTGATGTTAGTTATCACAGTACAACTGCTTCTCCTTCACTCAACATCACCTTAAATTCTTGTTTCACAGACTGTGTGAATAATTTCAATGCTATTCATATTAATGCCCAAAGCATTCCGGCTCATTATCCCGACATGCTTGCGTCATTTGAATCCCGAAATATTCATGCCATTTTAGTTTCCGAATCTTGGCTAAAACCCTGTTTGCCTTCTACTTCTTACTCTTTGCCTGGGTTTCATCTAATTAGAAATGACCGCAGTAATAGAGGTGGTGGGGGCGTGGCGATCTATCTAAGATCCTACTTTCCATTTAAAATTGTTAGTTCGTCATGTCAACCGCCTCCTGGTGATTCTGCTGAGCATTTGCTAGTTGAGGTCTCCCTGTCTCAGAATAAAATCCTACTTGGAGTTTTCTACAGCCCCTCTCTTTCTATAAACTATTTTACTTCTTTTGAATCTCTTTTAGAATCACTAGTCCCGACATATAGTCATACTATTTTGATGGGTGACTTTAACACCTGTTTACTTAAAGGCGACAATCGGGCCATAAAACTTGAGTCTATAATTGAAGCGTGTAATATGCAAATCCTACCCCTTGCTGCTACTCACAAATTTCCTAACTGTATTCCTTCCCTTCTGGACTTAATTATCGTGTCATCTTCAAACCTAGTTTTCAAGCATGGACAGTGTCCTGCTGATGCATTCTCTTATCACGATTTACTTTTCCTTTCGTATAAACTACGCCCTCCTAAAATCAAACCTAAATTAGTTCTGCGACGTAATTTTGGAGGAATGGATATTGACCAACTTTGCGAAGATGCTCATAATATAGATTGGTCAGTGATTGAGAGAGCACCATGCATTGACGATAAAGTGGAACTTTTCAATTCCCTTCTCACTCAGCTATATGACGTACACGCGCCAATGCATTATGTTAAACTCAAGCACTTACCTGCTCCATGGCTCTCTGATGATCTGAAAAGGCTAATTTTGAAGAAGAATGCGGCATTGTCAAAGCTTAAGAGGAACAAAACAGAGGAAAACCTTAGAAAATACACTAAAATCCGGAATCGCTGCAACACATTGTGCAGAGATGCACAACGACGCCATATTCATTCATCAGTCGAGAACGGCGACTCATCTAGGGTGTGGAAGTTTCTTAAAACAGTTGGAGTTGGTAGAAACTCTCTTAATACTTCACCTCCCAGTGTTGATGTTGAACTATTAAATCAACATTTTTCTAATCCTTCTAACTCTTTTGATAGTGAACATAAACTGCAAACACTTCGTTCTCTTTCTGTAAGTCCGACTCCTAATTATTCTCCGTTCGTTTTTAGTCAATTTACTGCATGTGATGTTAAGAGAATCATATTATCCATCTCCTCAAATGCTGTCGGTAGCGACAGCATTAGCCGTAATATGATCGTTCCTCTCCTTGATGTTATCACTCCCATTATCACTCATTTGCTTAACGCATGTGCATCTTCCTCTAAATTCCCTCAAGCCTGGAAGAGTGCTTATGTTATACCCCTTCCGAAGAAATCTAATCCCGTCAACCTCACTGATTTCCGTCCCATTTCGATTTTACCTTTCCTTTCTAAAGTCCTTGAAAAACTTATTTGCCTACAGCTGACACTTTTCCTTAATAAGCACAACTTGTTGAATTCTTTACAATCCGGTTTCCGTCCCGGTCATAGTACGGCTACTGCCTTAATCAAAGTTACTGATGACATACGGTGGGGTATGGATAATAAACAACTCACAGTCATGACCTTGCTAGATTTCAGTAATGCGTTCAATACTGTCGATTTCGATATACTGTTGAGTCAGTTGTATTCCCTTAACATATCTCCATCAGTAATTGACTGGTTTCAAAGTTATCTCTGTGGCCGTCGGCAGTGTATTCATGTTGATGAAACTCACTCATCTTGGTGTGATATTACTGCAGGCGTGCCGCAGGGTGGCGTGTTGTCACCTTTACTCTTTTCCATTTTCATTAATTCAATTACTCATAAAATTTCTTCTCTCTACCACATGTATGCGGATGATGTCCAGATTTACACCCAGTCAACTCTTGAGAATTTGCCGAATGCAATCGCTACATTAAACAATGACTTAAATATGATTCATGAGTGGAGTCAATCATATGGCCTAAATGTCAATCCTAAAAAGTCACAGGCTATTATTTTTGGTAGTCAGAGCTTTATCTCAAGAATTGACTGGTTCTCCATACCACCTGTTGTATTCGATGGGGTTGTGATCCCTTACTTTGACAATGTCAAAAATCTTGGTGTTTACCTTGATAGTTCCTTAAATTGGAAACGCCAACTGAATGAGGTAAGTAAGAAAACCTTTGTCGCTCTTAGTTCACTGCGTCGCCTTCGATCATTTCTTCCCATTCCTACAAAAATTATGCTCGCACAGTCTCTTCTCCTTCCGATTCTCGACTATGCTGACGCAAGCTATGTAGACATAACTAAAGACCAGCTAACTAAGCTTGAGAGACTTCAAAATACTAGTATTCGGTTCATATTTGGATTGCGCAAATTTGACCACATTTCTCAATTTCGCTCACGTCTCAAGTGGTTACCTATCCAATTTCGCCGGAACATGCATATTCTTTCTATTCTGTACTGTGTCTTATTTCACCCTTCTACTCCTCCTTATCTTAAGGAGAAATTTAGTATTGTTGGGCTTCCAGGGGAACCTTTACGCTCTTCAAGAAAACTCATTTTAAGGGTACCAACTCACTATACATCTTCCTTTAATAAATCTTTTACTGTACAGTCTATTAAGCTCTGGAATGCCCTACCTTTGTATATACGCGAAGCTCAGACTATTGTAGTCTTTAAGCGTCTTCTTAAAGAGCATTACTTGTCTCAATCGTTCGAAAATCATTAGGATAAATTATGTGATTATGTAGTTTTGTATTTATTTGTTTATGTTATTGTTAGTGGTATATATTTGAGGATATATGTATGTATATGTATATGTATGTATTTATGTGTATATATATATGTATGTGTGTATATGTATGTAGGTTTATGTATATACGTATGTATATGTGTATCATATTTTTTTTTATGTATTAGTTATTTATATGTTATTTTATTGCATGTATTGATATTATATTAGGTATATTTATATTGCACCACCTACCTAATACTCACTGTTTTATTCCTTTACACCTTTGGTTGCCTGGAAGAGATCGCTATGTAGCGATAAGGCCGCCAAATTGTACATGTAATCTGCTCTCTGTTATGTTCTCTGTAAATTTGTTTGTGGTGTGCAATAAAGTATATTCATTCATTCATTCATTCATTGTTTATTTTGCAAATATTATGTATGTACGGAAAATATAAATTTATTTACTAAAAACCGGACTTTCTTTTGTTAAACAGGTCAAGGCTATGATACGCATTGTGTTTCTAAATTTACATTGGCGTAAACTTGAAAATCATATCTGAATAAATTTTTAATAAAAGTTTTATGATAAAATCTTAGAAAATATAGCATATTTATACTATATAATTAATGTGTGGCGATTGAAGCAAAACGGTTAAAACGGGTGAGGCCTTTGCCTTGCTTTGGACTTTACAAACGAAAAAAAAAGAAATGTGATGAAAACTTTTGTACTCTTATAATACAGGGCTATTTTTCAAAGAGTAGCCAAATTTTAAACTAAAGTTCAAAAATTTAAGTTTTACAAAACTAAGTTATTGCAGTTTTTGTAAATACGAGTAAAAAGGGCTTCTACTTTTATTTGAAACTACGGTATCGCTCACGTGAGCTTGAATTTAGAAACATCGATAATACTATTTTGTACTAAAATTAGCAAAACTGGATCACTTTTAGAGATACGTCAGTATCTGTGTATACATTGGAAAAATTCTAGGCTACAGAAACACATAAGTTCGTTTATCAGAATTGCATAAATATCATACGTCAAGCAACACCTTTTTGATGTCGGGCACGTCTTTCAACGTGTCTTTATGAAGGGAAAATTGTCCTGTAATCGCAAATGTGTTATTTATATAATATGCATTATTATATTTGATATAGTTTTTTTAAAATAAGGTTTAACTGCATGGTATTTATTAATATTGGTCCCTTTGAATATTGATTAGCACCACAAGCCGGTATTTTATCACGTTGAAATAGACTTCAGAATTTCATAATTGTAGTTCCTTTTACGAGGAAGTGAACGTGTAAGAAGAATTAAATTCATGAACACAAGTAGAAATCTACATAAGATTTGCAACGGCGTCTTTCTGATCATAGCTCAAAATAATAAAATAATTCAGTTGGCAATGTGCATGCTAATCGTGGAAAATATCCAACTTATTTTGCAGTCTGTGGAGGAAATCCAATTGATGAACGGAAGTAGAACTAATATATTAGCCACGTAGAGGTGGTGAGGCGTGGTAGCTCAGTGGTTAACACTCGCTGTAAATATAACAGAACGCGAGTAACCCGGGTTCGATCCCCGCCGGCACCAATGAAATTGTTAATTGCAATTTTAAGTGCTGATTTACCACGTGCTCGGTGGTGAAGGAAAACATCGTGAGGAAACCTGCATGTCTGAGGAATAAGAAAAAAAAAATATTTCGTTCGTCAACACGCATTTGGGTAGCGCGGCGGACACTTCCTTGCCCTAAACCCTCTCAAAAATACCATTGAATACTATTGGATCACCAGCTTTCTTGCAGATCGGAGCATCAACGTCGTTGTAGACGGTGCAAGCTCCGATTACAAGCCTATTAATGCTGGTGTTCCACTAGGCTGCGTGCTATCACCAACGCAGTTTCTTCTGCATATCAATAATATGTTGCAAATCTGCAACATTCATTGTTATGCGGATGACAGCACTGGTGATTTTCTGTACACCGGCCGTGCCAATATGTCCCTGGAAAACGTCTCCGAGTACCGGGACAAACTTGTGTCTGAAGTCGAGTTTCTGCTTAACGAAGTCTCGGATTGGGGGGCGACTAAATATAGTTCAGTTTAACCCTCAGAAGACACAAGTTTGCGCGTTAATCGCTAAAAAGAACCCCTTTGTGGTATCTCTTTAGATTAAAGGCACTCCCCTTGTTGCCTCAGCCAGTATCGGAATCCTCGGCGTCGACATATCGAATGACGTGCAGTTTTGTGGTCACTTGGAAGAGAAGGCCAAATTTGCCTCTAAAAAGCTTGGTGTGCTCAGCAGAGCGGGACAGTAATTCATGCTGGCTCACTACCTGCAACTATAGAAGGCGCAAGTTTGGCTGCACATGGAATACTGTTCAAATCTCTGGGCTGGGGCTACGCAGCACCAGCTCTTTCCACTAGACCACATCCAGCGCAGAGCGGCTCGAATCGTCGACGACCGAGTGCTTTCCTATCAGCTTAATTTACTGGTATTTTGTAACGTCTATCACGGAGAGTGCTCTGAGGAATTGTTCGGATTAATCGTCATCTGGATGCTTGGTGTTCCACTACTGTACGTTTCACTAGAAGTTTTCTTCCGCGTACGACCTCTCTGTGGAATAATTTACCATTGGCGATTTTTCCGGACCAATACGGCCTGGAGACCTTCAAGAAAAAAAATTACACCTTTCTAAAGGGCCGGCAATGCACCTGCAATTCCCCTGGTGTTGCAGTTGGTCATATGCTGAGGTAGTCACTTAACAATAGGAGAACCGTATGCTCGTTTGCCCCCTCTTCTATAAAAAAATACCAGCGTAAAATAGCAGCTTGATGCTGCTGTGTTTTGTATGATATATATAGAGATATATAGAGAACCGGAGACAGGTTTTACTGAAATCGAAGCATTGCATCTTAGTTCTCAGGTGTGACAACGCATCTGCATTTTGATTCTTAATTTGGGTTAAATGTCATCATGTGGAGTGTGTGCTCGTTTGTCACCTTAATTTTATATAAAAAGGGAAATGGGTAGCATCTTCTTGATACGAGTAACTTGCGAGTTGTGGTTGACAATCCGCTTGCCAAGCGTGAATACTACGGCAAATACCCGACAAACAATGGGGGATGATCAGCAGTGAATAGCCCAATTAGAAGTAAAAAAGTAGCAACCTAAATACAACCCACTAATTGGCACAGGACAGCGAGCGAGTTTTAGGTCAAAAAGTAGTTAATTAATTTAACTCCAACGCAGGATGGGACTTCACATACCTATTCCTAAAAATTACTTCGGTAATTTTTAGTGTGGGTTTCCTTCCGATCTTTTTGGTGTGCTTATGTTTGGGTCTGTTTAGATTTGCCTTGTCCTAAATCCCTTTCCCTTTTTAACCATGTAGTGGCGGTGTAAGTTCAAATACTACCCCATATCGTCTCGTGCGATTATCAATCCTGTTTACAATGGGAGAGGCACGTTTTATGCATTATCCAGAAGGTCTTAAAAGTGGTTATTGAAATATCCAATCAAAATAAACTTTTGATTGGTGAGAAAGAAATTTTTCCAGAAGGGTGGATTAACATTAAAGTAATTAGCGACCTGTTAAAAAAGGTTTAAAATCGTAAATATAAAGAAAAAGCGGTATTTATTAAATCCGACATGATACAAAAATGTCCTCGTTGAATTTTTGTATTCATTTCGCTGTCTCATCGAGTATCTCACGTTAAGCTTGAATTATTTTAATCAATCGATAATATGTGCTTTAAAAATTTAATGTTTTAAGCTTACGTTTTATTTTAAAATAGGTAAGAAGATATATTAAAACAATTGATCTCAAATCACCGTTGTGTAAAATGTTCAAGGGACCACAGCATTTCCCATTAAAAAAATATGCTTCCGCAATAAATAACTAACGTGGGAAATATTGCGCTACGTGCGAAAACGTAATAATTGATGGTGGAGCCCTTCTTTTTCAAGGTCGGCAAAATAATACTAGCAGTTTTATATTTTTTTATTACCATGTGCGTCTTCAAGCTTCTTCCGAGACCTCATAGTAATATTTAAGAATACGGGTCTTCTATATTTCTGCAAAAAAATTGACGGCCAAATATTCCAGTATTCAAATCGGCAAATCCCTTAAAAAATTGCATACTTAGATTCGCGCTGGTACTTTTATACAGCGGTCACAAAAGAGACTACTGTCTTTAGATCCCCGAAATATTAACTCTCAGACTTTGTTCGATTATCCATTGGAATTAGAGATTTATGAATATTGAACAGTTTAAGTAGAAAATAAAATGTAAAAAGATTCTAATGAATGAGCGTTGGACCTTCGTCTGAAATTCTTGTTATTTATATAATTATTTCAGACACAAAAATGGGCATTATAGTTCTACTTTCGGGTTTCAATAATAACAAAATATTATAATAAAAACAGCATAGGGGACAGTTTGTGATGATTTTATTATTGATGATTTTTTAAAGAATAAGGGTTACAAACGAGCACAAAGTCTACATTCTACATCTACATCTATCCTCAATTAAGAATTAAATGTGTCGCCACCCCTGAGGTCTACGATAGAATGCTTCGTTTCTAGAAAAAAGGGTCTCCGGTTCTCTACATTCACCATGCGACACACAGTAGCACTGAGCTGCAATTTCACGGTGATATTCTGTGAAAGCGTAGTTTTTCCTCAATTAAGCCGATCCATTCGTGATACAACTGTAATACAGCTGCAGCATGGCTCTACCACGTAAATAATTGCTTTTGGAGGACGATCAAAACAAGTCTGTTTACTGAACGTTACTGGGGGTAGGCAGCAGCGTCAAAGGTGCTCCCGTCTGGTAGTGTGGTTGTCAATAAGCCTGTCAAGCGTGGCAATTAAGGAGAATCCTCCCTGCAACAGGCGGGGCACATGTAGCAGTGGTTTCTTCGAGCTTTCTTCTTAAGAATCTGTTGGCACTCTCACAAAACCTGTACATTAGTAACGCAATATTTCTGCGAATAAGGGTCAAAAATTATCTATATGTGAGGGACGGCGAGGAGACGGACGCATGATTTCGGACGGATGGGTTTTTGTCTTTGTGGTAACGATGCGTGGGCTCCCACAAAATAGTTTCACTTTGATAAATGCAAGAAAATTGAGTTTGTTCTCTTGGTTCCACTTGATAAGTTTGTGGTAGTAGGATAACCAAATATACCGCACGCTAAAACGTCTTGCGGTAGACTAAACGAAGCGTGGGTGTACAGTGATGCACTCGTGTCCACTCACGAGGGAATGCGAGGCTCTTTGACTCGCGCACCAAAACACCAAAAACAGACAAAAAAAACGCATCAAAAACTGGAACGAGCGCAAGAGCACGCGAGGCGAGGCGAGAGAAGGCAAGGCATAGCGAAAGTATCCTGTACACTCTCGTCCTTGCCTTGCCTCGTGGGCCCCCGTCGAGAGTGTAGTACAGTCGCCATTAAGCTACTAACGACTCTCGAAATAGATTAAATCAATGTGGCGTTGTTTAGATTGTAAACTATTTAATTTAACAAATTTTCTTTTCCCAAAAAAAGCCTTTCGGATAACATGTAGCCCTAATCCCTCCCGGCACAGGTCTTTATCTATTCGTAAAGTTTCATCATAATCAGTTTAACCATTCCAAAGACTAGTCCGGTCAGACAGACAAACAAAAAATTAAAAAAAAATTGTAAATGTATGTTTTAATATATAAATTATATGGCCCCCGAGTTTAATAAAAGCGGGTTATTATAATATTAAAGACAGATAAATCAATTTTATTTATATGTACATATATGTACAGGCAACACGGGGGGATGGAGGTTGTGTACCGATGCGATAAAATTCCATATTCGTAATTTTTTTTGTCCTGACGTGATTCACACTTGGAACCTTATGATCATTTATCTCATTTACGATGACTAAACCAATGAGGCAGTCAGAGTGTAGTTTGATAACTTAAACCAACGTCAATATTTGGATGTTAGAGAGGAGCTCTTCAACTTGAACCTTTGCTCAATCGCCATCCGTGTCTGTATTTGTTCCGTACGGGATTCGAAATGTGGTCACATGCTGCTTACACAAGTGCTTAGCTACTGAGCTACTGACACGATGTAAAAGATAAATAAAAGAATTACTTATAAAAATAGCATCATTCACAGATAAAATTCTAATATAATTCCAATACTTTTAACGGTGATAAAGACTGGCGTTAAAATAAACAGCAGATGTTTCGATGACTCGAAGTTTCGCAACAAATGTAAAAAATGAACCCGTGCACAATGGAAACAAAGCTTTTATTGTACCAAAATGAATAAAGTTTTGGTAAAGTTGTTATCAAACGTTGGTAACAAGCAATTCGTTAGTTATTCCTAACAAATTGCAGTGGACGATCAGTCTCGCACTATTTTATAAAAAAAATACACCAATGCCATTAACATTACTAATATTCTTAAATTTATATTATTTTACCTATATTAATAATATCTTTAACCACTCCTGGTAAGCTTAAAATGTGTGCGTTAGGAATGGTTCACGGCAGTACTCGAATGGCGCATTCGAACTGACGACCCTTTGAGTTCGCGATCTCGTTCACTGAAAAAGTTAAGAGGTATCCCTCTAGCAAAAAAGAATTTCCATTGGCAGAAGACTGTAACAAAAATCACATTGCTACAATACCCATACATGAGAATAAAAGGGACTTCACCTCAAGAAACAACATAATCGATACTTCGAAGCCTATAAATTATACAGAGAAGCACACATTTAACACTAAGCCCAACATATGTATAATCAGCGGTATAAGTAACTACAAGCAATCTTCAATAATAAGAGACAATATGATGGAGCAGAGCGCCGCATACTGTCACTATCGCACACCAGGTGGCGACATAGACCAACTGTCACGTGGGTTGCAGGAGAAGCTAGCTAACTTCACTCTTAACGATTTTTGCGTATTTATGATAGGAGATACTGATTTTAAAGTTTCCAAAAATTATAAAAATATTGTATATATCTTAAAGCAACGCATCCCGGCTGTACAACACACAAACATTATTATTTGTTTACCGACATATAAATATTGCTATAGTTCTAATCTCTTCAATAAAAGAATTGAACAATTAATTAATTTATTATACTCAGATAATAAAGTACACAAATACTGCTGTATACTGGACTCTAACACATATTTAGAATATTCATATACTATGTTTTCGAAGTACTCAGGCAAAATAAATATTAATGGTGTTCGTATTATCTTGAACGACTCAAATAAATTAATGTCAAATATTGCAACAGAACAGTCAAACACATATACTGTTTTCAAAAGTACCTCTTGTCCCGTTAGTCCGGTAAAGGAAAGATTGACATATTGTCGCTCCTTTCGTTCCTTCACAGGATATTAACAATAAACTAAATAATATGCAAGCAGAAACAGTTCTAACTGGTCTTAATATACTTCACCAAAATATTCAGGGCATGAGATCTAAACTCAGCCAGATAGAGGTTCTATTAACTATGGAAAAAATTGATGTCATGTGTATTACTGAGACTTTTTTAAAGAACCAAGATGTTAAATTTTTACAAATTCCAGGCTATAAAGTTGCTGACTCATATTGTAGAAACGAGTCTAGAGGAGGGGTCTGTATTTATATTAAAAATAGTATAGATTTTATTTCACTTCCCTGTATAAATCAATTAAGCTTAGATAAACACCTTGAATGTTGTGGTATACTGTTGCCAGAATTAAATTATATTATTGTTTGCTGTTACAGAACTCCAGACTCAAGCTTTGAAATATTTATAAAAACATTGCACTTGTTATTACATAGAATTACTGTACGTTCAAGATATATGACTAAAAAAGTAATAATAGCTGGTGACTTTAATATTAATTTACTTGAAAATAATCTTAAATGTTCACTTTTTAAAAATACTGTATTAAAATATAACTTAAAACTAACAATAAATGACCCAACTAGGATAACAACAAAATCGAAAACTTGCATAGACAATATTATAACAAACATAAAAGATTACAGCTCAAAAGTTTTACACTTAGGCTTATCCGATCACTCTGCACAATACATAAACGTACCATGTAATCAAGGTTTAATTGAAAAATATTGGTATGTACATAGAAGAAATGAAAAAAAGTATTTAAATATCTTTTCAAAATATCTCTCTCAATTAAGTTTTTCTGAAGTTTTCTCATATCGTGATGTCAATCAGGCGCATAATAGTTTCATTAGCTTATTCAAATTAATATACGATCTTTGTATACCCGTAGAAAAGGTTAGAATCTCATTCAAGAAAAAATCAAATTGGCAGACAGCATTAAAAGAGCATGCAAAATTAAAAGAAAGTTACATTAGAAAATATTTAAATATAAGGAACAGGAATTAATACCGTATTATAAGAAATACTGCAAAATTTTAAAATCCGTTACATGTTTAGCAAAACAAAAATCAAATATAAAATTCATTAAAAATAGTAACAACAAAAATAAAGCTACATGGCACTTAAAAAAAATGCAGACCACTTCACAAAACATATTCGAAACAACCATTAAAAATGTGACTATTGATAATAATAATATCACGGATGCAAGTTCTATAGCTGAAGTGTTATAGTGTTAACACTCATTTTGCTACCATCAACGCTCAAACACAAGCTACGGATACCTACTGTCTACCTCCTACACATATAAATAGCTTATATTTATCACCCGTTGATAGAAATGAATTGGAAAAAACAATAATGAACCTTAAAACTAAAAAAAGTTGCGGCCACGACGACATATCGATCAAAATTATTAAAAAATCTATAGAGTATATTAATGAGCCTCTTGTTTATTTATTGAACTTAATGATAGAAACTGGTACCTTTCCAGGTGAATTAAAAACTGCAAAAATAAAACCCTTGTTCAAAAAAGGTTCACAATATAATGTCAAAGACTATAGGCCCATAGCTCTTTTATCTAACTTCTCGAAAATATTTGAAAGAGTCATCTACAATAGACTTATAGAGTTTTTCAATAAATATAGTATAATAAGTAAAAATCAATTTGGCTTTCAGAAAAATAAATCCACTACACTTGCGATCTATGAAATACTCAAGGAAATTTGACAATAATTAAATAATAAAAATTCTTGTGTAGGTTTGTTTTTAGATATGTCAAGGGCATTTAACTGTGTCATATATGATATACTATTAAATAAACTTGACAAATTAGGTGTACGTGGCTTGACATTGGAATTATTAAAAAGATATTTAAAAGATAGAGTGCAAATAACAGCAATTGAAAAATTAGACAAAGTCAGTAAAACTTTTGAAGAAGTACGGTCCAAGCCAGTTAAAATGACTCTATGCTTGCCACAAGGAAGTATTTTGGGCCCGTTGTTATTCTTAATTTATGTAAATGACTTGCCAAATATCACTGACAATAGATGTGTTATGTTCGCTGATGATGCAACAATCTTTATACCTGATACTCAAATAAATTTTGAAAATAATATAAATAAAACTTTAAAGATAACAGTTGAATGGCTTAAACAAATTAATTTAAACGTTAATCTAACAAAAACTAAAATAATTCAATTCAGAAATTACAAAACAAATTCTTTAAATTTAAATATAGCAGATAAAGACACTCAAATAGAAATAGTTAATAACATTAAATTTCTTGGAGTCACCATAGACTGTCATTTAAATTGGAAATCTCATATTGAAAAAATAAACAAAAAAATCTCTAGCTACAGTTACGCATTATCCATATTAGCAGAAACAACCTCCGTTGATGTATCAAGGGCTGCATATTTCGGCCAGATATACCCTCTATTAGTTTACGGTATTATTTTCTGGGGTAATTCTACAAACGTGCAGTCAACATTTATTCTGCAAAAGCGATGTCTGCGGATCATTTATAATATGTATTCAGATGAAACTTTAAGAAATGTATTCGAAGAAAAAGGCATTTTCACTCTCAATAATATTTATATTTTAGAAATATCACTTTTTATCAAACAGAATGGCAACTATTTTCAGATTAAATCTAATGGGAATTCACGTCCAATACGTACTAAATATAAGTATAATTTATATACACCTAGAATAAATAATTATATGTATTATAAGAGCACCTTTTGCACAGGTATTAAAATATTTAATCATCTGCCACCTCATATAAAAGCCATGGACTTGCCAAAATTTAAAAAACAACTAAAAATGGTTAATACATAATGTTTTTTATAATTTAGATGAATATTTTAATACCAAGTAATTTAAATTAAATTTTGTTTTTTTAATTATTGCATACTAATGTTTTTAATAATTTTGATGAATATTTTAATACCAAATAATTTAAATTAAGTTCTGTTTTTTTTTGATATTGCATACTAATGTTTTTATAATTTAGATGAATATTTTGATACCAAATAATTTAAATTATGTTTTGTTTTCTAATTATTGCATACCCGATATGGGTAAACCGTGTAACATTTAATTGCAATGTCACCCGCAAATTGTACACATACACAGTTAATTGGCAATAAAAATATTCTGATTCTGATTCTGATGGATATTTACATCTATCCTCCATTTCAAAATGCAAACGCAAATGCAAAATCAAAATGCAGACGCGTTGTCACCCCTTTGGAATAAAATGGAATGCCTCGTTTTCAGTAGTAAGAAGGGAGCTGGAGTTCTCTACACTCATCATACGAAGAACGACAGCATTTAGCTTCTACTTCGCTAGAATAAAAAATGATGATGAACACAACCTATGATATTAACAGGCATGAAAACGTCTACGGGTTCAACTAGTAATAATATAAAATAAATATTGTGAAACTAGTACAAGTGTTTATACAAATTTCAAAAATGATAGTGAGAGATTTCTCCTATAAAACAAGTCATACCAAAACCACAACGAAACGAACTTCTCTCAATTATAGATCGTGTCAGCGTGTCCACGTCCCTGCCACAAAACGTACGTGTCAAAATTCACATTTCTCGTCGTTTCATGTTCGCGTAAGCGAAATTGAAGATAAAATATTATCATCACTCAGATGACACACAAGAGCATACACTAAGGATTCATACCATTTTGTCAGTGAGATAAAAGACCTTCGTCTTTCTGACAATGAAACCATGGTCAGTTTTGATGTTCAGTCTCTATTTACATGCCTACCTGTTGAAGACTGCATCTCAATTATAACTAGGAAACTAGAGGAATATAACATGCCAGCAGAATATGCGGTACTACTCAAACATTGCCTTACATCTGGCTATCTATTGTGGAAGGAAGAGTTTTACAAGCAAGTAAATGGTGTTGCGATGGGCTCACCTGTATCTCTCATTGTCGCCGATATATTCATGGAAGACTTTGAGAGGAAAGTCCTCCTTATTGCACCTGTTACCCCAAGGTTCTACAAGCGGTACGTAGACAATACTTTCACAATTTTACCATCAGACAAAGTAACTGCATTTTTAGAACATGTTAATTCCATTAAATCTAAAATCCAATTTACTATGGAGTTAGGCAAATAATTCCTTAGCCTTCCTAGATATGTTAGTCATCCGAAATCCTAACAATACCATAGGTGACACATACATACCGATATTTAAACGGTGAATCTCAACACCATCCTTCACAGTTAGCTAGCGTGGGCAAATCTTTGTTACAGAGAGCACGAGGGATCTGTGACAGCAAATACCTGGCCGCCGAGCTTCACCACGTCAAGCAGGTTCTGCACGACAACAAGCTTCGGGTCCTGCGCCTACTTCACGGTGACCGAGTGAAGCCTGCCACAGTCGAGCGTGTGACTGTGGTACTACCATATGTCTGAGGTGTCACTGACAAGATTGGCTACATCTTGAAGCGAGCTTCTATTAGAACATTCTACAAGCCGCCGAAGAAGACAAGTCAGTTCTTACCATCTGTCAAGGGTCATATTCCTCTACAGGATGCAGGAGTGTACAAGCTTGAGTGTGAATATGGTCTGTCATTCATAGGGCAAACAAAAAGATCTATTAAAACCCGCGTAAAAGAAAATATAGCTGACGTGAAGCATTAAAGTTCCGGGAAGTCTGCAGTTTGTGATCATATCTTATGCGACCCCAACCAATACCACTTTTGCACCAATTGTGCATATACTTGTATTATTAATCTAAATGTGCCCATGTGTGTATGTGTATGTGTGTTATCCGTATGTATATATTTATGTATGTATGTGTATTATATCTATGTATATGTATATTATAAGTGTGTTATCTATATAATGTACTTAAGGTACCAAAGCCACTGAAAATCAGGGCTAGGATGACACATCTTAGCGTTTCCTGAGTGGCAGTCCTATTTGGACGATTTCCCATTTTTTTAAAAAATTGTGTTTTTTTAAGTTAGCTGTTCACTTTTTTTTTAAGTTTGTGTAAGTGTATAATTAAGCCTACTTACAAGAATACCTAATTATAATGTATGTTTTGAGTATTTATTGCTAATTTTTTAAGAAATGGCCAAATAAATATCTCTTTCTTTCTTTATTTCAATACATCAATTTAATAGACCACAAACCCTCGCGAAAAAACGTCGATTCCTACCAAGGATGATACGTGAGGCTATTGAAATAAAAAAAACATCCTAATTTCAATAGAGAAGGAGGCTGGGTACTACCACCTGCTTGGGACCCTGTAATTAATAAAATTAAAACTAAACCCAAGCATACATCTGCAAGACTTCATGACATAGTAAGTTAATTCTGCATAGATCGGACCATAAACAATAATTAATAAGCTGAACGTACTCCGGGTAAACATTGACATCGGGACGTCATTCACCTCAGTCCCCCGTGACCATGGGTGCTGGAAAGCACCCGAAACGTCGAGAAGTAAAAACCACTTAAAATTAAACGCGATAAAATCCGTAAAAGTAGTTTTAATCAATGAATAGTCACGATATTAACAATTTAGAGAGTCAATAATATATACCTATTTGCATATATTTTGTTGTTATTAGTTCAACAATAAGGGTAAAAATGAGCACACAGTCCACCTTCATATATATATATATATATATATATATATATATATATATATATATATATATATATATATATATATATATATATATATATATATATATATATATATATATATATATTGAATATTTGAATATACCTATTGTATTAAGAAAAATGTTTAGTTTTTTATAAGTCCAAAATTTTTATTTTAAACTAATAAAAAATGTTTAGTTTAAAATGTAATGTTTAAGTAATTTTAGACATTGTCTCAATGTGTGAAATATACTATTTAGAATCTTTATGAACCACTATAAATGGGGCAATTGCTTAAATGGAGTTAAGTTACTGAACATTACTTCAACTTAAGTCAATTCGAAATAAATTTACTTTAATAAGTTAAAATTAAACAAGATAAATCCATAAAACCAGTTTTATTTAAGAAACAAGTTATTTTAAAGACAAATCCTTCGCGATTTCGATTCAGGGCAGATCCATGCATCGGTTTTTATGACACTGAAGCCGTAAAGACAGTCGCGCGAGCGATTTACTTGGAATTAAATAGTTTTCCAGAAAATTTTACTAGTGTCTTAAGTCTATTTATCATTTCTTATATTATTAAAAAAAATAATGTAGAATCATTTTTATTCAACATTGATTACGTTTAATTCTTATTAAAAGTCATTTCTACTTTTACCACTGGTTTTTTTAAAGAATTACTTATGCTTATCATGTACTCGTTTGTAATATAGTGACTTAATAACCCTTACTAAACAATTTCGCATAATAAATATTTTAGGCATTTTGATAGAATAAGATCTGCATTTACGCAAGTATTACGCGTTTAAGAAATTCTGCGTAAATCGAACCAAAAGATTATATTAAAAGCTGGAGAGAGCCTAGGCTAACTATGAAATGATAACGTCAAGTAATTTTTTCTTTTTTTTTAAAGTTACACTAGGTTTATCTTCCGTATTATGGAGGTAGTTTACATACATAAATTTTATCGAAACCGGGAAGAATTATTTGTAGACCATACATATATTTGTTCCGTGCGTGATTCGAATCGTCGGACCTCAGCGCTGCAACACTACTAAGTCACTGCCCATAGAGCTTTCAAGACTGAACATAATCTAATAAAATGAATAATATATTTATTTTTTCGACGTTAGAAAATAAACCCCTTACTTTAACTACGGATATATAAGTTTCATATAAATGACGTATTTTTCAAATCTATTATCATTTCTAAATGAGTTTCTTTTGACCGGAGAAGAAACGGTGATTTTTAAATTTAATGTTATAAAAGTATTACAATATTTTCCGTTTAAATAATTGAAGCATAATGAGTTTTTCCGACATTTAAAGATAAATTTATCTTATTCTATTGTTGTTAATAAAAATAAACGGTGTTCCGCGATACCGCCCATATCGTTTGCCGATTTCTTTCCCTTGTTTTTAGAACAGTTTGTAAAATAATCATTTACCTAACAGTAAGCACTCTGCAACGTTTGTATAGTTCTACAAACCTATGTCTTAGTTTGTGGGGTAAAATTTAAAATTTTTTTTTCAGTAAACTTTTACGCAGCCAGGTTTTCCAATTACTGTTTTAACTCTTAGGCTTAAAATAAAAATATAAATTACTTCGCAACCTTCCGCTAACTAAATACAATGATGTGTCTTACCTGGATTGAAGAGCACCTCCCGCCCTCCCTCAATTCCATGCACTAACTCCGTCACCACTAGTCCCAGCACCACTACTCCCAACACCACTGCTCCCGGCACCACTACTTCCAAAAACACTATTCCAGGTAAGACACACCATCGGCGGTAATACGACACGTGTTTCGCCTCTACACGAGGCATCCTCAGGTGATGTAGACTCTACGGCGGCTGACCGCTAAGTTAGCGGTCAGCCGCCGTAGAGTTGGTAAATTGTAGTAGATTGCGAAGTTATTTATATTTTTATTATGATGAATTTCCGCAAAGTAACGCCTGATTCTATCAACTCTTAGGCTTGTTTTGTTATCTATAAGCGATTACAATTGTTGAATAAACCTACAGGAAAACAATTGCTAACCTAACTGTTTATAATACCATCTAATTTAGGAAGCTGTAAGCAAACTTGCGTGCTGTGGACAACGTTACAATGGAGGCCCGCTGTCAGTTGACGGTTGTTTGAGAAATTATGTTAAAGAATTGGACGTGAAGTGCGATTTATTTCGCAGAATCGTTCAACAGTTTTGTTTTAAATATGCTTGCTGGTTGTTTTTTCATACTATCAATATTTTTGAGAAATCATAATCAATATTTTTACATAATAGAGTCACGCTGCATCTACATTATGGTTTACGCACGGATCGCATCGGTCCAAACAGGATAGGACTACGGTCACCAAGAATAAAAGCTTAAAGATAGCTGAAGACCTTTTTTAATAGAACTTGGCATTCCATCTTAGTTCCCAGGGGTGATAACGCATCTGCATTTTGATTCTTAATCGAGGATGTATGTAGATATCTATGGCCCGTAGTATCCATTTACCATCAGATGTGCTCGTTTGTCATCCTCATACTTAAATACAAATATTGATAGGTAGTATTATGCGTTAACAAACACAAATAAAATCAGTTGTCATAATATAAAAACAGATGTCATTCTGTAAGTGTTAAATAATCATTAAACCTTTAGTTCGAAGTAAGGGTTTATAAACCTGAAGGTATCTGAACCCCTTAGGTAATAAAAAAATCGGTATAGTGGTCCGGATGGTTAATATAAACATCCGCTGAACTTTTGTATGGAGAGTGTAGAGCACTGGAGACTTAGTGATTACGAGATAATCGATGTTGGTCCTCGGGGAGACAACGCTACTGTATTTTACGGGTCCGTGACGCAGTGTTACAACCATGAGGGCAACGGGTTCGCATCCCGCACGGAACAAGTATTTGTATGGCCTACAAATATTTTTTTAGGGTTTGAATCTTTGTCCTTGTGCAATTTATGTATGTAAGCTACCACGATTGACCTATAGATGTAGGTATCTATGGGCTAGAACATGCACGTTTTTTTATAGGAGAAGAAGGAGCATACGGTTCACCCGTTGTTAAGTGACTACCGCCGCCCACGAACAACTGCAGCACCAGGGGAGTAGCATGTGCGTTGCCGGCCCTTTAGAAAGCCCTATCCACGTGACTGTGTGCTCGTTTGTTACTTTCTCTGATGTAAAAAAACAACCTTATACCAATACGTAATAGACAACAGTGGTAGAGCCACGCGGCAGCTTTGCTGTCGCACGTATGGGCCGGCTCAAACCGGGGTGGTACCACGACCTCACAGAATACCGGCGTGAAGTGGAAGCTCTGCTTCCGCGTTTCGTCTGGTGAGTGCAGGTGGCCGGAGGCCCAAATCCCCCCCCCCCCCATCAACATGGTAGCGGAATTCAATGATAGACTACCCCAGGAGGGTACCAGCACCCCTGGAGAATCCCTCGCTGAGCATCCACGACCATGTTTCTCCAATTCTGAGCGTGGGTGCTCAGGCTGCTCCACGTATTCTGGGGGGGGGGGCAAAATTCCGCTCAAGACTAAAACTGCTCGGGGCAAACGGAGCAACAAGACCAAGGCGACCCCTGCCACGCTGTCCGTGAATTTCTGCAATATCAGGGGACTTCACTCCAACCTAAACGCCGTCCACTACCATCTCGAGACGGCGAGGCCGGCTCTGCTCTTTCTGACCGAGACGCAGGTGTCCTCTCCGGCTGATGTCTCGTATCTCTCCTACGCGGGGTAAAAACTGGAACACTCCCTTGTGCCTCGGGCTGGAGTTTGCGTTTACGTCAGAGAGGACATCTGTTCTTGACGCCTCGGCAGACTTGAAGGTTTGGACCTGTCCATCCTTTGGCTACGCGTAGACAGCGACGACCATCCACGCGTCTACGGGTGCCTCTATAGGTCCCATAGCGGTAATGCCGAAACAGACCGACTCTTCGACCACGTCCAAATGGCTGCGGATTCGTTGCTACAGCAGATCCCCTCCGCAGAGATCGTGATCCTCGGCGACTTTAACGCCCATCACGCCGAATGGCTCGGTTCACGTTTAACCGATCATGCGGGGAGATCTGTTCATGATTTTGCCTTGGCATATGGTCTGACACAACTGGTTACTTCGCCTACGCGGATTCCAGATGTGGAGGATCATGCACCTTCCCTGTTGGACCTTCTGCTGACCTCTCACTCGGACGGATATCAGATTTCCGTCGACGCCCCTTTAGGCTCCTCGGACCATTGTCTTGTCCGGAGTGTGGTGCCACTCACGTTGAAATCGCGGTTGCATTCTGCAGGCTGCCGCCGTGTTTGGCACTATAGGTCAGCCGATTGGGATGGGATGCGGTCTTTCTTTGCATCCTACCCTTGGGGGCGGGTTTGCTTCTCGCCGGACGATCCCAACGTTGTTGCGGATTCTGTCGCTGATGTGGTACTTCAGGGTATGGAACTTTTTATTCCTTCCTCTGTGGTGCCCATTGGAGGCAAATCTCAGCCATGGTTTGGTCGCTCCTGTAAAATAGCATCATGCTATAAGCAGGAGTGCTACCGAGCCTGGACTGACGCATCAGCGTCCAGGGATGTAAACACCAGCGCTCTAAAAAAGAAGTATAATTCCGCCTCTAGGTCCTTCAAAAGAGTCATTGCCAAGACAAAGTCAGAGCACATAGGCAGAATTGGCGAGAAACTAGTTCGTCTTCCTTCTGGAACCCGTGCATTCTGGTCTCTCGCCAAGGCTGTCCAGGGGAATTTCTGTCAGCCATCTCTTCCATCTCTGCACAGGGAGGACGACTCACTGGCCCACACCGCAAAGGAGAAAGCCGATCTTCTAGGCTCTTTCTTTGCGTCTAACTCGACTCTCGATGACGGGGAGAGTACGCCGCCGACCATCCCGCGGTGTGAGTGCTCCATGCCGGAAGTGCAGTTCACTCAGCGCTCGGTTCGCAAAGCACTCCTCTCCCTGGACATCCACAAGTCGAGTGGGCCTGACGGAATCCCCCCAATTGTGCTGAGGACGTGTGCTCCAGAGTTGGTACCGGTTTTAACGCGTCTTTTCCGGTACTCCTACTCCCTAGGCATAGTCCCAAAATCATGGAAGACGGCTTTCGTCCACCCGATCCCTAAAAAAGGCGACCGCTCAGACCCGTCCAACTACCGGCCTATCGCCATCACCTCCTTGTTCTCCAAAACAATGGAGTCCATTGTAAACTGCCAGCTCATGAGGGACCTTGAGGATCACCAGCTGATTAGTGACCGCCAATACGGTTTTCGCCGTGGTAGGTCAGCTGGTGATCTTCTGGTCTAACTAACTCACAGAGGGGCGGAGGCAGTAGAGTCCAAGGGGGAGGCATTGGCCGATAGTTTGGACATTGCGAAGGCCTTCGATCGGGTTTAGCACAAAGCGCTTCTTTCGAAGCTCCCTTCCTAGGGGCTTCCCGAGAAATTGTGCGATTGGATCACCAGTTTTCT
The DNA here is from genome assembly GCA_036936625.1 of Parnassius smintheus behrii. Classification (NCBI taxonomy): domain Eukaryota; kingdom Metazoa; phylum Arthropoda; class Insecta; order Lepidoptera; family Papilionidae; genus Parnassius; species Parnassius smintheus. Next base: position 45,959,349 of record JAUPFT010000010.1, on the reverse strand, counting down.
TGCAGATCGGAGCATCAAGGTCGTTATAGACGGTGCAAGCTCCGATTGCAAGCCTATTAATGCTGGTGTTCCACAGGGCTGCGTGCTATCGCCAACGCTGTTTCTTCTGTATATCAATGATATGTTGCAGACCCGTGACATTCATTGCTATGCAGATGACAGCACTGGTGATGCTCTTTACACCGGCCGAGCCAATATTTCTCGGGAAAACTTCTCCGAGTGCCGGGACAAACTTGTGTCTGAAGTCGAGTCTCTGCTGGACAGAGTCTCGGATTGGGGGCAACTAAATCTAGTCCAGTTTAACCCCCAGAAGACACAAGTTTGCGCGTTAACCGCTAAAAAGAACCCCTTTGTCGTATCCCCTCAGTTTCAAGACACTCCCCTTGTTGCCTCAGCCAGTATCGGAATCCTCGGCGTCGACATATCGAGTGACGTGCAGTTTTGTGGTCACTTGGAAGGGAAGGCCAAATTGGCCTCTAAAAAGCTTGGCGTGCTCAGCAGAGCGGGGCAGTATTTCATGCCGGCACACCGCCTGCAACTTTACAAGGCGCAGGTTCGGCCGCACATGGAATACTGTTCCCATCTCTGGGCTGGGGCTCCCCAGTACCAGCTCCTTCCACTTGACCACATCCAGCGCAGAGCGGCTCGAATCGTCGACGACCGAGTGCTTTCCGATCGGCTCGATTCTCTGGCACTGCGAAGAGATGTTGCATCCCTTTGCATTTTCTTTCGCATATACCATGGAGAGTGCTCTGAGGAATTGTTCGGATTAATCCCAGCCGCCAAATTTCGTGAACGCACTAGGCGGCAAACGTCCCGATACCATCCACACCATCTGGATGCTTGGCGGTCCACCACTGTACGTTTCAAAAGGAGTTTTCTTCCGCGTACAACCTCTCTGTGGAATAATTTACCACCGGCGATTTTTCCGGACCGATACGACCTGGGGACCTTCAAGAAAAGAGCTTACTCCTTTCTAAATGGCCGGCAACGCATCTGCAATTCTCCTGGTGTTGCAGTTGATCATGGGCGGCGGTAGTCACTTAACATCAGGTGAGCCACATGCTCGTTTGCCCCCTCTTCTATAAAAAAAAAACACTCACGCAGTACAGCGAAGTAGATTAATATCTTGTTTAAATGAGAGGGCGGCGGGAAGGAATAAGGAAAATTTAATATTTAGCTTCGATTAAAAAGTTTGTAAATTTTATCGAACTACACGATCGTTCATAGCGAGTACTCACACAAATTTTTGACTTTTCAATAAATTTCCTGACATTGACACGGCGGCAGCAAAATATCTTATTGTATAAACCCGTGCATGTGCTTGACATATGCGTGTGCGAGATGCGATATGATGATGAAATTACTGCATTAAATTTTTACCAGGCATCAAAGCAAAAATGTTTGTAAAATGTTGACTCTCCAGCAATGGGAAATAATTTTAAAATCTAAAAGCTGTGAGAGACTGGCATAACTAAAGAAAGTTTGCGGCATTATGTTTGCGATTCAAGCACAAAATGCGAAAGTTGAACGAGTGTTCCGCTTAATGGGTGCACAGTGGACAAATGAGAGAAATAGACTGTCCATAGCTTATGTTTAGACTCCACTATGGACACAATTCTGTCTGAAGGATACATCCTGTGAACAGTTGCATAAAATTGTTATGGAAGACCAGTTGCTGAAAGCAATATCCAGCAATAAAAAGTACGTATCATACATATATAGATCAGACGAATGAAACAATTTTGAGATTTGATTTATTTATTATATGTTAATGAGTATTTCTTATATTTTGCTCTTTCTATTTAAAAATTCCTGACAACTTTAAATTTTTCCTGTTTCCCTGACAAAGGGCTGAAATTCCGGATAAGTCCGGAAAATTCCTGTCATTCGGTAACCCTACTCGGGGAGGAGTGTAAACCGGTAATCGAGTTACGTTGTCGTGGAATAAAATTAGAAAATAATTCAATACGTGACAGGATTCAAGTGACTGAAAATAATTTAATTTGTGGAAGTGGACAGCTTTCATAACTCGCCTTGCAGATGCTTTTGAAATACCGTAATGTAGTTATTTCAATCGCTTGATCTAAACGCAGCCATGTTTACACTTCATGTTATTTTATTAAAACAGAGCACCTACCATAGTAAGTAGATAGTGAGATTTTTAGACACATTTATCTTCGAACAAACATACAGTTCACCGTATGTAACAAAGTGGTGTGGCCAATAGGCACCTTGAAGTGCTGGCCTAAGCTACCCGCTACGAATGGATTCAACGAGCTTACTTTTGATGCAAGTTATTAGGCTGTGAGAGAAGGGATGAACCCTTAACAAGTATGTTGTTTTATTTTATTTTATATAGAATAGTATGACAAACGAGCACACAGTATCGATAGTAGATATATAGGAGTCCCCCTAATGATAAGTGGATACTGTGGCCCATTGAAATCTACATTTATTCTCTATTAAGTATCAAAATGTAGCTGCGTTTTCACACCTGTTTAAGATTAAATGCTTCGATACCAGTAAAAAGAGTCTCTGGTTCTCTACGCTCACCATACAAAAAACAGCTTTATTCTACTGTTTCACGCTGGTGTTCTCTGGGAACGTGTTCCTTTGTCAGTCTAGCCGACCCATTTATGCAACCATAATATAGCTGAAGCGTGGCTCTACCACGTATACGTTTGACTTCACTATTTCATAATTTATGCAGAATCATTTTCTTAATTTGTATCTACTTTTATTGGTCACTAGAAATACAACATATTCTGAATATAACAATATTTAATAAAGCGTCGTATTTCCAACTGAAAAGGTCCGTACCAAAAAGGACTAAATGGAACACTTATTGAATCACTTCGGTGTCCGTCCGTCCATCGGTTGGTGTATGTTTAAATTTGTTTTAAACCATTTTTGTGTTATAATTTAAAAATTAAAAATTAATGAAGTATACGAGTTTGAAATTTGTCCTGAGTGGTTAATTTTAGTGGGGATAAATGAATGGTCGGTGATAGGGGAAAAATTGACAATAGGCCGTGTCGTGTACGATATCATATGTTAATTATTATTTATATAATATTTTTTATTTATATAATATTGAGAGTTTATTAATATCGAAATGTCACCAGGCATAATAAGGCAAGATACATAATGATATATTGGATTAACGTCCTTAAAATATCTAGCGTGATCAACTACTTGTTGTTTTTTTCAAACTAACTTAGATACACAAATGCTGTCATACGTAGATACATTAAGACAGCTGATTCCAAACATTACAGTTGCGAGTTCTAGTGAGAGGTTGGAAACATTAGAACTTTTCTACCTGCAACTGTAAACGTTATCCAAATCACGTGTAAGTATATAAGTTAAGGCGTATAAGTTCGATTTTGTGTCAACTATTATTATTTATATTATTATGAACTTATATGTTTTCTGTGAATTTGTTAATTATTTTTTATATCTGCTTAATTTATACGGCAGATCAGTGTATGCGTTTGGATGCTTTAGCCTGAGCTGGAATAGAAACGTTCCGGGACTGGGAGTTTGTCCTTACGCAGCTTATATCAAATTGAAAAAAACCTTTTTTAATATTATAGTATAAGACTGACAAATGAGCACACAGTCCACCTGATGGTAACTGGATGCTGTGGTCCATATACATTCACATTTATACTTGATTCAGAATCAAAATTAAGAAAGTAGCTTTAAGCTGCTATTTTACGCTGGTATTCTGTGAGAGCGTGGTCCTACCTGAGTTAAGCTGACCGATTGGTGCAACAACCATAATATAGCTGAAGCTTGGCTCTACCACGTAAAGCTTTTGCTCCCGCAGCGTCACGTAGGTTCCTACATATATTATCGATTAAGATTCACGACTAAGACAGAATGCCTCGTGGAAGGCGAAATGGACAAATATAGAATAAATACATACAGTCATGGGATAAATATTTTTAGGCCAAAAATGTAAGTATAGCTTGCACTCGACCTTTTGTGTTTCACGATTAAACAGATTTTTTTTATAAATAACTTTATCGCTTGACTCATATTGTTTGAGGCACATCAAAACTTGTTAGCATTACGTTTCACATCTCATACTTGTTTGAGTGAAACCTATACGTGTTTTATTTTTATAATAAAACATAAACACTCACGCCTGTCACCCAGAGGGGTAGGCAGAGACTACAGACTTCCATTTGGCATGATCCTGACACACCTCTCTCGCCTCCTTCACATCCATACACCTACGCATACATGCTCGTCGGTTAAGGGTACTCCTAATTTGGCCCGTTTCCAATAAATCGCCAATTTGGTCGATAAATTTTCGCCTAGGACGTCCCTTTCCGACTCTGCCATTCACTTCTGCAACATAAATTTTCTTTGTCACTCTTTCCTCGTTCATTCTTTCCACATGACCAAACCACCGAAGCATTCCTTTCTTAATCCTGGTCACAACATCATCTTGCAAACTACACTCTTCTCTTATTACACAATTTCTTACCCTGTCATTCAGATTCAGCCCTAACATACTCCTTAACGACCGCATTTCTACTGCGTTCATTCTACTCTCGTGCTTCTTCTGCCACACCCAACTTTCACTACCATACGTTAAAGTAGGGACCAACACAGCATTGTGAATTGCCATACGTGCCCATGTACATACATACATGGCACGTATGTATTTTTATATGAAATAAAATGAACAAGCTTAATGATATTTCAAGTGCAGTTTCAGTTTTAAAGGTGAGAGAGCCAAAATAATTTACGGCTAGTTTGGAAAGAATATTGATTTTGTAAAAGCAAACGATACGGGCGATAATCTTAAACTATGGGCTTTGCGGGTAGTTTTTCCATTTTAAGATCAATATTCTTACACCGTCGTTGTTTATTTTTAAAATATTATGTACGTACAAAAATATAAATTCATTTAATAAAAACAGACTATATATTGTTGAACAGGTCGAGGTTACACGCGGGAGGTTTCTAAATTTATATTACATAAAGCTAGAAAATCTTTTCTTAATACATAATTGCACAAAATTTGATAGTAAAATCGTTTAAAGTACATTTTAAAACTTTTTGCTATGAAACTATGCTTCATATTAAATAAATAAAATAAACTTTATATTTGGATTATATGTGAAAATAACTCTTAATCGCAAGTTCCCCGGTGTTACTAAACTAACTTAGATACACAAACACACACAGTCCACCTGATGGTAATAGACATTATCATGGCCATAGAATACTCAATACACAATATATTGTAGTATTCTATGATCATGGCAAACAAAAAATCAAAGACGCCCAAGACTCTTGCCGGTTCTTTCTCAAGGTCTTGTTGTCCAAATCGTTGTTGATTTCGCCGTTCTTCTTAGTTTCCAACAAGTTAAATGCGAATTATACACATCGTATATACGTAAGTATGTGTTACATATATCATGTATATTTAAATATATGTATGTACTTTATGTATTATGTTTCGCTCCAGCCAACAATTGACTTTGGCATCCAGGGTTGACTGGCAGAGAATGCCACATTAGGAGAAGTACTAGAATTACACTTAAGTTTTTAAGTAAATAGTAAATAAATTGAAAAACATATTAGAAATTGATAGTTATAGGATATGGGACTTTTTGTTTAGATTTCTGGGCGGATTATTATTATAAACTTGTTTTTAGGCTGACAGGTAGTTCATATATTTAATGTTACGTAAAATATGAATGTTAATTAATTATTTACGAGTATTAAATTTCACAAGCGTGTTAAGGCATGCCTTTCTTTTATAAAATTCCTTTCTAAATTGAGGACGGAACATCATTTGCGTAGTACAGAACTACACTTGACCTTCATCATTACTCTCATATCGGAAAAGCGATATATTATCCTCTAACAAATATAATTTAGCGAATTAACTACCTAACTTTGCACAAGCGTACTCACACGAATTAAAATAACCTTTTACGTAAATCCGAAGAATTATGAAATTATCTATATTTCATTACAACGTGTACAGTTTTTTATGACTAATTTAAAATTGAATTTTTGAAACAAAGCAATATATTAAAAAAATTACAAAAAAAGTTTTATTGACTTGTCGCTATGCATATTAGGTACCGTAGTGTTTGGATGATTAAAATTCATTGCTATGCGAATAATGTATTATTTGTTTAATTTAATTTTTATTTTCAAAATTTCTTAAATTACATGAATCATGAATAAATCAAGTTTATTTTTTCACTTTGTCAAAGTAAATTTTTGTAGGTAAAAAACTCATAACAAGGCCGTGCCAAAATAATCAGTACATAATTTCAATATCCCGCAATTTCGATACTAGTCACTCGACTCCACAGAATCAGTAATTCATTTTTGAGGCGATGTATACGCTTTTATAACAAAATACCAGAAAACACGAGTATACAAAATTTGACGTAAGTACACATAACTCAAAAACTTTACTAAACTAAGTTTGTATAAAAAAGGTTATTATGATATTAAGGAATTTCGGTTTAATTAAGGAATTTATGGATGATAATAAGCCCTGGGAAGGGTGATCGCTACCAAGCTACTTCTAATTTGTTTTGTGTTGTTAATTGTAACACGCATGATTGTAAGCTCTTATTTTTTTTTAAACTAGTCCCGTTGGGTTTCTTGCTGGTTCTTCCCAGGACAGAGGTATTTTTTGCGAACCAGTGATGAATGAAAAAAGTGACTTTCAATAAGTATTATTCATAATCTATGTTGAATAAAAAAGTTTTTAAATATTTTTATGTATTTGTATACAGTATCAAAAAACCATTATATTGAAACATTGAGACGAATAAACATTTGAATAATATCTGACACGATTGAATAGGCTGTATGGTTTTTGACCATTAACGGTTCCGATCGAGTTTCAACTTGTCATGCGTATTTGGCATTGTTTCTAGTTAGTTTGTGGCATTGTGGCATATATTATGTGGTTGTATATTATGTGGATATATTTCGTGTTTTTACTTTCGTGGATTAATTTAAACCCTTGGTTCTTATCTTGGATTGCAAGACAGTAGGTTGTTTAACTTACAAAATGCTAATAATGTGTTGCTTGGGTTTTGAGGGGAATAGAACAGACAATGTACTGCCTGTTTCGGTTATGACTGCTGTGTTTCGTTTGATGAGTATGAACCGGAGAGCTTTTTACTGGATACGAGGCAGGCCAACACTTTAGGGGTGACAACGCATCTGCATTTTGTTTCGTAATATTTGAGAATAGATGTAAATGTATATGGGTCCACTTACTATAAAGTGGACTGTGAGCTCATTTTAACCCTTATTTAAAAATCAATGGACTGAACTAATAACAACAAAATATAGGAAATATGTATATATTATTGACTCCTTAAATTGTCAATATTGTGACAATTGTTAGATGTTCAAATGTTTAAACGTTGGAAAGGGGGTTGGATCATTAAATTGCGTTTCAGTCATACATTTTGAAGTGTTCATTTTCGCTTACGTGAACGTAAATTGCTGACGAGAAATGTGAATGTTGATACGTTGAACGTTTTGTGTCAGCTATGTGGACACGCTGACACGATCTGAAATTGGAAATAGTTCTCGTTTCTCTTGGATTTTGGTATAACCTAGTATGGGACAGTCAAATAGCTCACACTAAGTGTTTTATACTACAAGTCTTTCATTGACATTTTTGAGGTTTGGATAAATTTATTTATATTTAAATTAATTATAAAAATTAATAATTATAAATATGAATATATTATTATATTTTTTTTATAAAAAAATAAAAAATATAATAATTATAAAAATGACAGTTTTCACTTCACGGCATCATCACAATATTAACTTTTAACAAATTCTTTCACTGTCAGTTGTTTTTATAGCAGCTGGGCAGACAGGCATGATACTCACATCATGGAAAATGACTACTACCGCCATGAATTACTGTAACCCTAGGGAAACGCATTTATCAATTCTTTTGTTGATGTTGTTGTATAAAGCATAGAATAGAATAGAATACTTTGAACTTTTGTTGTGAATTATAACTTTTGTTGTAATATGTCATGACGGTTTATTTGTACATTGAATTACTATGGAGACCTAAAATAAACTTATATGGATAAAAAGATTCAGTTAGTCAATCAATCAGAAAAACTAACGAACAAATCAACGAACGGACCCACAAACAAACCAGACAAGGAATTGGGCAAACTATACGCTAGTGTATCATATTGTAAATAAATAACAAATTAATCGCAATAACGAAATCCACAAATGTATTAAAAAGTACTGTTACGAGCTTGAGGTTCGTGACAATAAAAATTGCCGATAAAATTACCTAAATTAACACTTTAATTTACTTTACACAAATTAAAGTTAAAAACACTAATAATTAAACACACTAATTCACTTAATTCCGCTCCGAAGCGTCGCTTGTGTCGCTGAGTTCAACTCTGTCTCGATCGCATCTTGCGCCACCTATTTATTTAAATTAGCAAAATATCCGGAATGTTCAAGTAAACACGCGTAAGGTACCGAGAGTTCGAGTATAGATTTTCTAGAAACTTAGTTCTTCGGGTGGCGCTGTTGGTCGAAAGATTTGTGATGTCATAAACTGCAACGCTCCCCTCGCTCTCGTTCCTGACACTAGATGGCGCTAGTTGTGTCGTCGACTGGAGTGTGTAACACTGCCCCTTCCTAAGACATGCTCGTCCCGAGCATTATCGGTCCCATAATAACGCGCCAAGCGATCCACATGGACGATCTTAGGAGTCCCTCTTGCGCCTTTCTGTATCCGGTAGGTCACATCGTTGATCCTGGTTACAATCCGGTACGGGCCGTCCCATTTAGCTTGAAGCTTAGGAGATTTCCCTTTGCTGCGGACTGGATTGTGCAACCACACTAATGAACCTTCGTTGAACCCTTTATTGTTCATTTTGCGGTCGTACCGGGTTTTCATTTTCTCAGACATTTGCTGGCCCGATTGTCTGACGTGCTCATAAATGTCATTCATTTTGTTCCGCAAGTCATTTGCATAATCGGTTATACTGCGTGGGGCATCAGGTGGTATCCCGGTGATCAGGTCTGCAGGCAGCCGTAATTCTCTTCCAAAGTTTGCGAAAGCTGGTGTCACTGCTGTACTTTCGTGAACAGAACTTCGATATGACAACAAAAACGGTTGTATGTGCTTGTCCCAATCTCGTTGCCGATTGTCTACAACTTTTGCTAGGTACCTCTCCAATGTCTGATTAAATCGTTCCACCATTCCATCAGATTGCGGGTGATAAGAAGTCGTTCTTGTTTTATGAGTACCCATAACTCGGCAAGTTTCCTGGAATATTTGAGACTCAAAATTCCTTCCTTGATCGCTGTGAATCTCTAAAGGTACTCCAAAACGACAGAAGACTTCATGAACTAGTTTATCAGCAACTGTTGAAGCTTCTTGATTTGGAATGGCGAAGACTTCTGGCCACTTAGTGAAGTAATCCATCACAACCATGAAATACTTGTTACCGCATTCACTCTCCGGAAACGGCCCCGCCACGTCAATGGCTATTCTCTCCCATGGTGCACCCACATTGTACAGCTTCAATGCACCTCTACTACGAGTCTGAGGTCCCTTTACAGCCGCACAACTTGTACATTTGCGACACCAGTCCTCGACATCGTTTCGACAGTGGACCCAGTAAAACCGTTCTCGGATCTTCAGTAGAGTTCGTTTAACTCCCAGATGGCCTCCTGAACAATCATTATGGTACAGCTGTAGAACATCCGGTACTTTAGCTTTAGGGACAACCATTTGCAAATGACAGCTGTCTCCCCGAACGTTTTCCCATTTACGACACAGATCTCCATCCTGAAGCAGCAAGCTGTCCCACTGGGCCCAGTAGCTTTTAGTGGTCGAACTCATCTCTGAGACGTCACTCCACTTAGGCTTGGGAGCACTGGCCTTTATCCATTCCAGAATCGGCTTGATGTCCGGATCTTCCTGCTGTGCATGTAGTAAGCTGTCCTTCCACTCGTTGCTGAGGTGGTCTGCCCTGAGCATCCTCACGGATACCACTTCCTTACTCTCTTGCCTAGTACAATGTTTGCAATCTTCAGGACAAGGTCTTCTTGACAATGCATCTGCGTTGCCGTGAGATTTCTCGCTGCGATGTTCGATCTCAAAGTCGCATTCCTGTTCAATCCACCTCGCAACTTGTCCTTCTGGGTTTTTAAACTGCAATAGCCATTTTAGTGCAGCATGGTCAGTTCGTAAGTGAAACTTTCGTCCCAGAAGATATTTGCTAAAATGCTGCAACGACTTTACCACAGCGAGCAATTCGCGTCTTGTGACACAATAGTTCCTTTCCGGTTTTGACAACGACTTGCTGAAGTACGCTATCACGACCTCTTGGTCACCATTCCGTTGAGACAGCACACCGCCAAGTCCTATATCACTTGCGTCTGTGTCAACTATAAATTCTTTGCTAGCATCAGGGTATCCCAAAATAGGTGTTTTGCACAGACGGTCCTTGAGCTCCTGGAATGCGATATTGCAACTTTCATCCCAGCAGAAATGTCCCTTCTCCTCGGTTAGCTTGTGCAGAGGTTTGGCTATATCTGCAAAGTTCTTCACGAATCGCCGGTAATAGGAGCACAAACCCAAAAATGCTCTAACCTGCGTCTTGTCTTTTGGAACCGGCCAATCCTTGACAGCGGCGATTTTCTCTGGATCTATGCGGATACCTTCTTCCGATACTACAAACCCCAAAAAGTTAACTTGCCGTTGGAATAGTGAACATTTCTTCGGGCTCAACTTGAGGTTGGCACTCTGAATCTTCATAAGCACGCGTTCCAGGTTTTGAAGGTGTTCCTCAAACGTACGGCCCACGATGATGATGTCATCCAAGTAGACCAGACAGGCATCGCCAATTAGCCCGGTAAGTACAAGTTCCATCAGCCTTTCAAACGTTGCTGGAGCATTGCACAACCCAAACGGCATTACTTTGAATTGCCACAGACCCTTTCCCGTCGAGAACGCAGTTTTATCCTTGTCCTTAGGGTCAATTTCAACTTGCCAGTAGCCACTTTTTAGATCCAGCGTACTAAACCATTTTACTCCTGTAAGCATGTCCAGCGTGTCATCAATTCTTGGCAAGGGATAGCTGTCCTTCTTTGTAACGTCGTTCAGACGGCGGTAATCAACACAGAACCGCATGCTGCCATCCTTCTTTTTCACCAGCACCACTGGTGAACACCATGGACTAGAGGAAGGTTCGATAACACCATCCTTCACCATTCCTTCAATCATGGTTTCCACTTCCTTTTCACGTGCTACTGGCAATCTTCTTGGCCGCTGACGGATAGGCAATTCTTCTCCTGTGTTTGTTTTGTGTTGAACTAAGCCAGTCTTTCCTATGTCAGCATCGTTTGATGAGAATACATCGGCGTACTTGAGTAACAACTTCTTCGCCTTGACCAATTCGTTCGGGGAGAGAACACTGCGACAGTCTTCCAAAAGTGTGGTCACTCTCGTTTCTGCATCCTTGCTGGGGGTCCCACTCGATATATATTGGCACCGACGTAACCAATCCACTTCCTTACAAATACCGATTAGTGTGCCTTTTTCTATAATCTGGTCCCGGTCGCAAAGGTTCAGCACACGTACTCCTGAGATGTCAGTGGTCCTGACCAAGGTTCGAGCTACTTTCCATGGAAGGTCATTGTTTACCCTTTCCACAAGTACACAACGGTGGGCTTGCCCAGCGTTTCGAGGAAGACTCACCAGAACAATCGTTTCCTATCTCGGCGGAAGAACAATCTTCTTAATGCTGTACACGTTCCCTGGTAACGCACCTTCCATAAAAAGTTCCTCCTGTCCACATTTCAAAACACCTTGCTTAACGTCGATCTCACAACAATTATTCCTCATAAAGTCTAGGCCTAGGATGCAGTCGTCCATTATATCAGCCACGATGACATTATGCAGGTAGATCACGTTGCCTAGCTTCAACTCCATCTCCTTCTCTCCACGGACGGGTATACGCTGACCGGTGGCTGTTACCAAATTAATGCGTTCTCGGTTGTATACGTAGTCCCCAAGGAACTGACTTATAAGTTGGGAACTAACAACCGTACGAGAGGCTCCAGTGTCTATGGTCAGTTTACACGGCATTCCGTTGACCTCGCGCTTGATGATTAGACTGTTCCCATCATGGGTTTGTGAGATCTAGATCCTTGGGGCTCTTTTAACATCAGCCAGCACCCGCCCCGCAGTTCTCGCTTTTACTCGTTTCCCTGCTGCTGCTGGGCGGTGCTGTTGGCCGCACTACCCTCCTGGGATCGTTCACCTTCCCTTTCTAGGGTTCGCTTAGGGCAGCTGGATCGAAGATGGCCCTTTTCCCCACAGCCATAGCACCTAGGGCTGTATCCTTTGTTGCGGTCGCGAACTGTAGCTGCTGCAACCTCCCTGACGCGATGGGAACGGTGATCCTGCCGCACGGCTTCCACTTCCAGTGCATGGGCCAAGGCGTCCTTAAGCGTCTCGTGGTGCCCGAGCCTCACAGCAGCTCTGACTTCCAGGTCGCGGATGCCGTCGATGAATGTCTGCACCAGGTTCCCTTCAATGAGCGCAGGTACAGACCGGTATGCTTTTCGCACCAGCTTCTCCACTTCTAGAGCCCACTGCTGCAGGTTTTCGTTGATGCGCTGCACACGATCTTTAAGCTGCGCACGAAAGACGTGTTCCAGGTGAGCATCGCCATATCTCGCCTCCAATGCCCCAAGGAGTTGCTCATAAGTCACTTCCTCACCGAGAGCTTCAAGAACTGTTAAGGCCTGGTCGCGCAGGCCTAGTGTGAGAGCAGTCATGGCCTGACTTTTATTCCAGCCGTTCGCCTTCATAACAGCCTCGAACTAGATTTTGTAGGCTGACCAGGAAGAGGTACCGTCGAACGGTGGCACCTTGAACCCACGTAGCGAAGGTGTTGTAGCTACTACGGGAGCAGTAGCTCCATCTCCAAGTTTGAGTTCGTCCAGTGTTTTCTTAACTTGGTTGATTTGGGTCTCAGCTTCCGACAGGCGGTTATCATGTTGAGCAACCTTATCCTTCACCTCCCTTATCTCTTTCCCGAAGGTAGCGTGAAGTTCCTTCATGAGAAGCATCTGTTCCTCCTGTCGGCGGGCCTGTTCTGCCTGTCCGCCCCGTAGCAGCTCTTCCAACCGACGGACCTGTTCCTCCTGTCGGCGAGCCTGTTCCGCCTGCTGTTCTACTAACCGACGGGCCTGTTCATCCTGTCCGCTTTGCAGCTGCTTTTTCAACTGACGGACTTGTTCCTCCTGTCGGCGAGCCTGCTCCTGCAGCATCACCATCAGAGCACCTAAGTCAGGTGCTGCAGATGTAGGGGCTACTGACGGGCCTGCAGCCGGTGGCTGGCCCTCCGAAGTCTGCGGCGTTGCACCACCAAATCTTCTTTGGTCCGTCTCCTGCTGGCGTTGACTGCGGGTACGGACACCCTCCGTTTCCTCCTTAGGTAAAATCGGCATGATTTTATCCCACTTCTGACACCAATTGTTACGAGCTTGAGGTTCGTGACAATAAAAATTGCCGATAAAATTACCTAAATTAACACTTTAATTTACTTTACACAAATTAAAGTTAAAAACACTAATAATTAAACACACTAATTCACTTAATTCCGCTCCGAAGCGTCGCTTGTGTCGCTGAGTTCAACTCTGTCTCGATCGCATCTTGCGCCACCTATTTATTTAAATTAGCAAAATATCCGGAATGTTCAAGTAAACACGCGTAAGGTACCGAGAGTTCGAGTATAGATTTTCTAGAAACTTAGTTCTTCGGGTGGCGCTGTTGGTCGAAAGATTTGTGATGTCATAAACTGCAACGCTCCCCTCGCTCTCGTTCCTGACACTAGATGGCGCTAGTTGTGTCGTCGACTGGAGTGCGTAACAGTACTTTACTGTTGTATAAGTACCCTTGGTAATAAAACTATTTATTAGAATAAGTATGTACTAATATTACTAACATAACCTAACTAACCAACTATTGTTTCTATCGGTGATCTAATAAAATTTTAAAACACTAAGCGACTGTTGGTACTTAACTATGACAGATATATTCCCTTGAGGACTTTTTGTAGGTAATAATTAGTAATTTAATCATGTTGTATTTACATATAATTTATATCTATAGTTTTCTCAGCGCACGACAAATATTAATTTTACAGGCGAAGTTTTGCTACTTTGGGTTATATAATTGCAATTTTCTTAAGGATCTCTAAGTTTTTTAAATAAATTGTAGCCTACGCTACTTCTTGATAACTAAACTTTCTCTTCGTGAAAAAATTGTTAAAACTGATACCGAAGTTTCGTAGCTTATTCGGTACAAACAAACAAACAAACAAATTTTTCATAATACATTACATAAACACTCACGCCTGTCACCCAGAGGGGTAGGCAGAGACTACGGACAAATTTTTCCTCTTTATAATATTTATATATATTCATTATTATTAGTTAGTTCTTCTGGGACAGGGATATTTTTTACAACTTACGTAAATGTTACCGGCCAAAAACAATTGAACATCTGTCCATCCATCCATTCATTGCAGACTATAAAAGTCCACGCCGAACATAGGCTTCCCTGCGCCCTCCTTTCTGCCAAGGAGGGTCGCGTTCGTATACGGCTTAGAGATCTCTAGTCGATCGTTAAGCCAATTCCTAAAAGGTTGAGTTTAGTGGGTAAAAGTCACCACATAACCACGCAGCCGGATGCGTGGTATGCTATGAGCATTCTCAACCTCCCTCCCCCGCTTTCCGGAGGGTTGCCCATATTTGCTTCGGGCGCAAAAAAAAAATAGGCGTCCCTCTGCGCCCTCCTTTCACCCAAGGAGGGTCGCGTCTCGTTAGATCGTTAAGCTAATCCCAAAAGGTGGTGTTTAGTGGGTAAAAGTCACTACATAACCACGTAGCCGCCTGCGAGCTATGAGCATTCACCACCTCCATACCCCATTATCGGAGGCTTGCCCTTATTTGCTTCGGGCGCAAAAAAAGGCTTCCGCCAAGTATTGCCTCAAAGGAGAGAATTTTTCATTATTGTAGCTCTTGGCAGGCAGCCTAGCAACCGCAATTTTTTTTTGAGTTGATATCAGGAAGCTGCCGCTGCCCATTACCTGTTTCAGATTCCCTCCGTTACCTGTTAAGATATCCATGGGACGATGTTGTGTAGTGAATATTCTTACACCGCAACTAAACAGTATTGTATTGTATATATTATACATGGTAAAGTCATTTACCTGAGCTTAAAGAACGCACGGTTGATTACTGCAAATTAAAATTTCAATTCGTACGTTTTATGTAATTAGAAACAAAATTGAATTTTTAATCCGAACATAAAAAAGCGAAATCATATTATAAGGTGATTGGTAGAGTTTACTTTTTGAAGAAGAAAATATAAACAATACAAAAATTGTCTTGTAATACATTGAATAAAAATAATATACGTGGTAGTGCAACGTGAAGTAGAAGCTGAATGCTGCTGTGTTTCGTATGAAGAGAAATCGAGTTGCCTTACCACTTACGTAGAGTCATGCTGTGGCAAATCGCAATTACAACTCATCAAGCGTATGTGTGATTACTCAAAAGGTCGTGGGTCCGAATCCGCCACTCGACTACTGTCGTGATCCACTCCTGACACCAACATTTTAAGTTTACCGGGAGTGGTTAAAGAGGATATTATTAATGTAAATAGCATTACTAGTATATTTTTTTATAAAAAAGTGAGAGATTGAGCGACCACTGCAATATGTGAGAAACTACTAATGACTTACTCCTTACCAACGTTTGGTCGACTTTAGTAAAACTATATTCATTTTGATACATTAAAAGCTTTACTGCCATTTGTCTCGGGCTTATTTTCTTACATTCAACATTTGCTTAATAGGGTCTGAACCCCGATCGTTATTTAAAGCTCCCGCTGTTTATTTCAACGCTAGTCTTTGTTAACTTTAAAGGTTTTGGAAATTAAAAAAGAAAACACTTATCTATAAATGATGCTACTTTTCTATTTATATTTTAGCTCAGTGGCTAAGCATTTGCGTGGTATTCGATGTTTGTAAGGCCTCCCGCATAGACTGCTTACATAGCGATGATATTTGCTACTGTTTCCACGGTTGGCAAACGCGGTGTTTTATTATATTAAATTTGATATAAGGAAAATGCTGCTACCCAACCAAGGTTTCTTACTTTGTCGCCTCTTAAGACATGAATGACCTGCCCTAAAAGTTATTCTTCAAAAGTGTTTGCATGGCCCACAATATTTGTTTCTGGTCTAGATATCAGTCCACGCGCCATTTATGTACGTAAAACGCCTTCATGATAGAGCAGAAAATGCTGGTGTAAAAGTATTTTTTAAAATATTTCGGTTCATTACCATGTGGAATAAATTTCTACTATATGGTAGAGATATATTATAATACGACACTATTCCGATGATATCCCGGACGTCAGTCTGAGCGAGATTAGAATGACTCTCCAGCACCTTAAAAACGGCAGGTTGTCCTCGGGTGAAGATGGAATTACAGTGGAGCTTCTGAAAGCGGGTGGAAAACTGGTACGTGAAGTCTTTCAGAAGCCTTTTAATTTCGTCCGCCGTGGTGGTACTACTCCCGAGGCGTGGGGCAGAGGTGCGGTGGTCTAGTTCTTCAAGAAAGGTGACAAAGTTCTCTTGAAGAACTACAGACCGATATCCCTTCTGAACTGCATCAAAATCAAAACAACCGTGTTGTTTTCGAAAGTCATTACGAATCGTCTCGCACTTAGACTCCACGACTTCCAGCCTCCCGAAAAAGTCGGTTTCCAAAAAGGCTTTAGCACCATAGATCACATATATACCCTTCGGCAAATTGTACAGAAGTCCAAAGAGTATAAATCTGCAACTTTGCCTGGTGTATGTGGACTATGAGAAAGCCTTTGATTTCGTCGAAATTTGGGTGTTGCTGCTGTTATCCCTTTAGCGGTACCAGGTGGACTGTCGGTATATCGAAGTGCTGTAGTGTTTGTACAGTAGGGCAACGATGGCTATCCGAGTACCGGACCAGAGTGCAAAACCTATCCAACTGCAGAGAGGTGTAAGACAGGGTGACGTTATATCCTCGAAACTCTTCACCACTGCATTGGAAGACGTTTTTCAGCTACTGGACTGGAAAGGATACGGTATTAACATCAATGGCAGGTACATCACTCACATTCGATTTGCCGACGATATTATGGCAGAATCGCTGGAGGACCTAAGCCCAGGGTTCGCTAGGGGTTTCTCTGCATGATTCTCTGCAAACCTAGAAATGAGTATATCTGCAGTAGAACCAGAGTGACCGACCGACATAGCCTAACGGATTAGTAAGCTGAAGTGGCAATGAGTCAACCATATAGCTCGAAGAGCCGACAACTGTTGGGGAAAGAAGGTTCTCGAGTGGCAGCCTTGTACCTTTAGGCGAAGTGTAGGGTGACCCCCAACTAAATGGAGTGACGACCTGGTAATACATGCAGGAAGTCAATGGATGCAGGTAGCTCAGGACCGTGCTTTGTGGTATACCTTGAGGGAGGCATATGTTCAGTAGTGGACTAGTGAAGGGCTGTAATGATGATGATGATGCTATCAATGAATGTTAATATGAGCTCTTATTTTTTTCAATTGTTTAGCTTTAAGAAAAAATAATTATTACTTACTTCAGCGGCAAATGGGATATAATTCTTAACGCAAAATGTTTAGAAAACATTCCAGTTGTTATTTCGAATGCTCTAAAGGGCCAAAATGAACTTTGTTTAAAACGTAAAATCCGATTTTAAAGACCTTAAGACAATAAAACAATCCTTTTAATAGTTTCAGAAGTGCATGCTTTGATTATTATTCTATACACCGTTTTAGCGCCGATTTTAAAAGCTATTTTGTGTAATAACTGTATTCTAATGTTTTGAAGTGGAATTCTACTTTTAATTAAAAGTTAAAATTTTCTTAAAAGTTCGAGACAGGAAAACATAAAGAAAATCTTGACTATACTAGAGAGACGTGTGTGACAGAGTGAAGTGAGAACAGTGGTTTTATATTCTTACTTGATAAGGAAAGAGCGCGCGAGCGCGAGTATATGTATAACTATAAATTTACTTCCCGCTTCCTCTTCATCATTATTATTACCTTCACAAGTCCATTGTAGAACATAAGCCTCCTTCAAGGAATGCCACAAAGCAAGGTTCTACTGCGGATATTCGCATTTTTATCACGGAGAGAAACTCCGAGCATAATCCTTTCCATAGCTCGTTGTGCGACCTCGAGCTTTTTCATACGGCACTTTAATTATTAATTTGTCACTTTTTGGAATTTAAAAAAAAATCACTTTAACATTATAACGTATGTTACATCGCTCTGTGCTTATGATCGTATATTTGTTGTTTGACTTACAAAAGAACTGACTTCGAGCAGACATCTGTGTTGTGTGTGTAAAAAGGATTGAAAAGTTTCTTATTACGTTTGTATCGTCATACAGTTCACTATAACTATTGTTAATGCAACCCAGTACCAGCTATTATAACGGGAGCTTTGAAAGCAATACAATGCAGTTGTAATTAAAGAAGTTGGAAAGGCTTTCAGATAAGTTTGTAAGGCTTTTGTTGGAGTGTTTACAAGTACTCGTTATTAAATGACATTTTATTCCTACATTTGAGGCAATTTATGGGAGAGCTTATATTTAATAGTAGACTTTAGATGTGTTTAAATTAATGAAAAAATAAACTTTTAAGTGTTTATTAAGTTAAATGCGCAAGTTTAAATGTAATAATCAAAAATGGAAACTGTACGAGTAATTGTTTAATGCAATATCCCGTTGGGAACCGAGCTATCATAGAAATTTAAAACCTAACAACTACGAGCAAAGTAAGTGTATGGAGGGTAGTATGGCGATGTAAGAATTTCCACTGCCCTATTTCGTACCGTGGATGTCATAAGTGGCAACAGGGGAATAACAAACCAGGAGAAATACAGCAGCGTCTTCCTAATAACAACTAGACCGTGGGACCGTGAGGAGAACCCGGGCAATTAGGGTGCCACTCCGAGGCCCGAAACCTGCTGGGCCAAAGCCACTCACGCAGAAGACAACAAGACGGCAAATATCTCCATTATGAGGCAATCTATGTAGAGACCAATGTTCTGAAGTAGAATTATATAGGTCATAATAATTCATATATGAAGTTAAAGTCATTTTATACTTTTCACGGGGCTGATAAATAAAATTTCGGCTGCATCCAACTTTGAAGTGTTATAAGAATTTCTTAAATTTTAGTTACTAATTTATGTTATAACAAAACCTTAGTTCGTTTGTAATTATGAAGGCAGCTGGAAGCGATATGGATGAATAAATAGCCCCGTAAGAACTTCAATGTTATGCGTTTGTGGCAGTGGGGCATAATAAAACATAGCAATTTTATTCTTATATATATATATATATATATATATATATATATATATATATATATATATGTATTACGGAGTTTTTTATGAAGATTGTCTTTCGGGATATTTTGCTGACTTAGACTTACGTTTGGGGACTGATTTATCAATTAAAATATAGAGGCAATTATAAAATACATCAAACACGGAATCGACATTCTTATACTCGGAAAGTATTTGCAAGCAGTCAATGTTCTAATGTTAATATAATCTGCTTTAAAGTCATTGTAACCAGTACGAATTTTAAAACTCGGGTAGGATGCATGTGAAAAGTCAATTCTTATAGGCAAGTTTGGGTGGTAAGTGTTCAATTCAGTGAGTAGATCAGGAGGTTTTAATACCGTTATAACGGTTGAGTTACTTAATAATAGGTCCAAGTATCTATCATTACATTTACTTATACAATTAAATTGATGCAGTTTGCTGATAGACATAAAATCAATTGAGGAGTGTCCGAGGGCATTATTGTGATTATACGGAGACATTTACGTTAGCACACCATTTAATAAAACCCATATTAAAATCACCCAATACCATTAAATCATCAACATGTCTAGTTACATTGTCCACATTCTCAATAAGCATATTGAGAAAATCATGTTCGACTGGAGCCATATCATTCGTTTTATAATAGTTACTGTTTAAACGATATACTTAAGTTTATCTTTATAAGTAATTCCTGGCTAAATTCGACGTACGTAGATTTTCCCATTTATGATCCAAGTAAAGCGAAATTGTATTTTCTTTGACATTACATATAAATAATATCATCAAAAAAGCCACGCAGATGCTCGGATTCATTAGACAAAGCAGGGACTTAACTGCAGGACTAAATAATTTTTTTTTAAAATAACTAAAACGAGTTGGCTCGAGTTTGCTGGTATTGGAATCCTCACTATCACATACATTTCAACGCATTGACAACACGCACAACGCGCGCGTTTCATCGCGCTTTTACAAGGCTCCTTGCATTTCATGTAACTAGTATCACATCAAATATATTCCTATAACCAAAGATTGGTTGAATTTAAAATTTTAAATGCCTCTTCGAAGCGGGCGGAAGATACGTGATCTGTGTTTCTTCCATAAAATAATTCCAAAGCCAACTGCAGTAAGCTGCTTGAACAGGTTCCCCTATCACTGCCAAGTAGGTACCCTCGCTGTGCAATTCTTCTTGAAAAACATTTCACATACCTTTCGCTAGAACGCATCTTGGTAAGCAAGCTCCCACGGCTCGTATATGTGCGAAAAACGCGCACGTGGTGCGTGTTGTCAATGCGTTGAAGTGTATGTGATAGTGAGGATTCCAAACGATACCAGCAAACTCGAGCCAACTCGTTTTAGTTAACTTGTAAAAAAAATTTCGTCCTGCAGTTAAGTCCCTGCTTTGTCTAATGAATCCGAGGATCTGCGTGGCTTTTTGGATGATATTATTAATATGTAATGTCAAAAAAAAATACAATTTCGCTTTACTTGGATCATAAATGGGAAAATCTACGTACGTCGAATTTAGCCAGGAATTACTTATAAAGATAAACTTAAGTATATCGTTTAAACAGTAACTATTATAAAACGAATGATATGGCTCCAGTCGAACATGATTTTCTCAATATGCTTATGGAGAATGTGGACAATGTAACTAACCATGTTGATGATTTAATGGTATTGGGTGATTTTAATATGGGTTTTATTAAATGGTGTGCTAACGTAAATGTCTCCGTATAATCACAATAATGCCCTCGGACACTCCTCAATTGATTTTATGTCTATCAGCAAACTGCATCAATTCAATTGTATAAGTAAATTTAATGATAGATACTTGGACCTATTATTAAGTAACTCAACCGTTATAACGGTATTAAGACCTCCTGATCTACTCACTGAATTGAATACTTACCACCCAAACTTGCTTATAAGAATTGACTTTTCACACGCATCCTACCCGAGTTTTAAAATTCGTACTGGTTACAATGACTTTAAAGCAGATTATATTAACATTAGAACATTGACAGCTTGCAAATACTTTCCGAGTATAAGAGTGTCGATTCCGTGTTTGATGTATTTTATAATTGCCTCTATATTTTAATTGAAAAATCAGTCCCCAAACGTAAGTCTAAGTCAGCAAAATATCCTGAAAGACAATCGTCCTAAAAAACTCCGTAATTTGGTACAACAACCCTCCGAACTATTTAGAATTTCAAATCTCTCGAAGCCGCTGTCATAAGCTCTACGATATTTGTGTGAATAATTAGAAACACAACGCCGAGACCAATATTAACAAAAACCCAATGTATTTGTGAAATTATGATTTAAAATAAAAAAGAAATATGAGCCATCTTTTCCCGCATTAATGAAGCTGTACAACAAAATTTCTAGTACTGGTACAGAAATCAGTAATCTATTGCGAATCGTTTCTTCTCAATTTATACCCAAGTGGCGGCAATTTCTAACATACACCAAAATAATAGCACTCAACAGTTATCCAAATTTAAATTCCTAGAGGCAGGCAAATGGGACCAGGTCCAGATTGCCTTCTTCCTCTTTTTGTAAAACGTTGCGTTACAGGTCTTGCGTTCCCTCTTACGCTGATCTTCCATCGTTCTCTCGATGAAAGTGTGTATATAATCTTCAAAAAGAGTGATCGAATGAATGTCAAAAATTACCGTCCAATATAAATTCTGTCATGTTTTTCAAAGCCGTTTGAAAGTTTTGTGCATCCCATTCTTACCAAACATTTTTAACAACTTTCGAACTGGGGATAGTACGTACTTCTGTATGTAAAGTATTCGCCTTTATCTGTCTTATTAGTAAAGTGTGTTTAACTTCATTTTAGAAATGAAAAAAAGTAATCGATGTTGGAGTTTGAACTCACGACCACAGCGTCGCGCTCCACTGTTAGTCTGATTGTGCCAAAATAGCAGTTCGTTCATTTGATGAAAATGTCTTATAGTTTAGAGGAAATTTTAAAGCTACCTTGGGTCTTGAAGATATATCAATGTTTGCGACAAAAAACTAAACATACACACTGATCATTTATGGAAGACGGTTATAACTTTTTGAAATGCTTAACAATTTAGTAACACTATAACACTAATTCTATTTCAATCACTGTTTAATTACCACTGTACATACAAATGAAGTACTGATTTTTCAAGTTCCTGACGTTACGGGCGTGAACACGTGATATCTCCGTTCCTAATTAATTATATGCGGTGAAAACACTGACATGGCAAATTTATACTATAATATACGTTTTTATTGAGCGTTTAATAACTTTTATCTATTTTATCTATTTAAAAATAAAATTTATACAGTGAACAAAGATTTGGCATGTTTACATGTCTAGTGGCGACACTTGAACAGGCAATGGTAAATAAATTATTAAATTATAAGTGTATTCGTGGCATAGTCATGTAGCAGGTATGTTATAGTTGTAGCACGAATGGGTTGGCTAGATCGGAGATGGACTGCGCTCCCGCGGAATACGAGCGTAAATCAGCATAATACTGTTGTGTTTCGTGTGGGGAGTGTAGGGAACCGGAGGAACCTTTTACTGAAAACGAGGCATTTCACCTTAGTCTTAAGCGATGACACTGCATTTGTATTTTGATTCTTAACTAAGGATTGATGGAAATGTCTATGGACTACAGCGTCCATATACCATCAGGTGGACTGTGCCCGTTTGTCACCCTCATTGTATAAAAAAATAAGTCAAGTAGAACGATGTCTAACTCTATTTTTGCGTAGGTGTAGATTTATAGGGAAACTACTAACAAAACTGACTATATGTGAGAGGAAAAAACCCATGTTGGATAAATATATGAGCACACATTTCATTTGATAGTAGGAAGATGCTGTTGGCTATTCACTAACAGATGTAATGCCACCCCCTGATACTAAGATGCAATGCCTTGATAGAGAGAAGTAAACGAGCTTAAAGGTTAAAACAGTAAATTAAAAAAGCCGAATGCGTATTTTTTTTATTTTAAGATAAAAATGTCAGATGTCACGCTACTGTGCTTTCTTTTAATGCACTTTAATTTAGCATTAAAATGTTATAATAAACGTATATATATGTGAAATTGGCACTTTACTAGCTTTTATTTAATATCAATTTTATTTTAGTTTATCTAAAAAAACATTCCCTTGCTTTTTTATTTTCAATATATTAACATTTTATAGCCTGTATTTCTCCCACATTAAAGAAGAATCTCACAAAACCTCATATATTAAAAGACGTCAACTTGTTTGGGCTAAAAGCTTGCCAAAGAAATAGACATACATACATACTCTCGAAAAACATTACCCTCCTTTTGGAAAAATCGGGTAAAGAGGTCTCCGTTTATCGTCACTAACCTTACGAGATACTCTTATATTTCACCTCCCTTATAATTCTTTCCTGCACAGCGTAACGTTATTAATATCATCATAATAACAATGGTGTTTACATTAAATCATTAATTTAAATAGTGTCATTTATCAGATCGTTACATCTTGTTCACAAAATATATTAATGTGCGGCGATTTGGTTGAGCGGCGACAAACGAAATTATATGATGTTGATGGAAATCCATTTGTCGTCTCTCCAGGGTTTTATGAATTGAGTGAGTCAGCTCAGATAATGTACGATTTATGATATTAGAGTGTTATACATCCTACCCTATACTCGTAGAACGCTCCGCACTAGATTGAGTGATGATATTATATCTCTATTTTCTAAATGTTAGCGCTGTTAGTCTTTGCTACTCTTACAGCTTCATCTGACTCAGAGCTCGCGGCCTGCAAGGGCTATGATATGATAAGAGATGCAGGAAGTCCATGAATGCAGGTGGCTTAGTTTTGTTGCATTACTTGAGGAAAATGTATGGTGCGCTGTTAGTCTATGCGACTCTTACGGCTTCATCTGACTCAGGGCTCGCGGCTTGCAAGGTCTATGATATGATAAGAGATGCAAGAAGTCCATGAATGCAGGTGGCTTAGTTTTTTTGCATTACTTGAGGAAAATGTATGGTCAGCTGGGGACTTGTTGCTTGCTATTATGACGATGATTGTGAAATTATATCTTAGTGTTTAAGGTACAGGATTCTACGTTGTAAGTCCTTGCTTTGAATTCTACCCGAAGCAAACCTTGTTATTAGGTTTGTTATTTAAAAAAAAATAAGGGTAACAAAAGAGCATACAGTGCACCTGATGGTAAGTGAATGTCCTCGAATAAGAATTATTAGGCTGCTATATTTCGCTTGTATTTTGTGCGACGAGATCACCCATTCGTAGCACGAATGGGTCGGCTCGTCTACCATAAAATACCATAAAATATCATTTATGCTGTATCATGGCTCTACCACGGTACATGATGATGATGGAATTCTATCCTAGCGTTCAGGGTATAAGGTTCTACGTTGCGAGTCCTTGTTTGTAATCCTACCCGGAGCTATCATGATTGTTAAAACAGAAAATTTTAACTTCATTGTAATATAAACGGTACATTTGAAATGGGTAGGAGTTTGATCGTTACATATGGCCACTATTACATACTTGTATTTTGGGCTGATACAACTGATAGCCTCCAAAAATTCGAATGAAACATAATTATTACTTTTCATACACCAACGCTATACGCATAGTAGCGGCGGAGGAGAACCCACCTTTCATCATTACAGTAAATGGAGAGAGAGAAAGAGAAAGAGAACCTAAGATACATTTTACAAGAGTTAAGGCATTTCACCTTAGTTCAAAGGGTACAACATATCGCATTTTGATTTTTAATCGAAAATAGATGTAGATGTCTGTGGACCGCAGCATCATTTCTCACTCTTATCTCTTAAAAACATGTCAGAAATATTTTATGGTTTCCGATACCACCTATTCAGTTATCGTTCGGGCGTTAAATAAAAATCAGACCAGCGTTCGGGCGGAGCGTGGTCGGTGGGAGACGCGAGGCACTGCTGTCCTCATTCCACCTACTAAGCGCGGCGATTTTATAAAATCTTACCTAAAACTGGAGAAGCTCCTCCCGGCGGTGGCTTCTACGGGCTGATGGAAAAATGAAGATATAAAAATATTCCGCTTCCCTGAGCCCTTTCAAAAAGAAAAAATACAACATTCATTCGGGCTATTTGAAATTCAATCCCTATGAAAATAGCCTTCCTCAAAGGTGAGTCGTAACTTTCCCAGGAGGGCCGAACTTATGCATGAAAATAGCGAGCGGACTGATCAAGAGATCGGATTTAAATCCGCTATTTCCATTGACTGTTTATGCAAATATAACACTCAGTAATATTTCCAGCTCATAAATAACGCATTCAAGATATTCCTGATACAAGATTTTATTAAAGTTTTGATACGTTTTGATGTTTTGGTTTTAACTTTGTTTTGTACCTCTCGTGTAGCTTATAGCAATTTGTGTGTTAATTACGTAAATTTTAAAAAGAAGTAGAAAGGAAGGAAGAAACATATTTACTTGCTAATAAGCAACATTAAGAAACGTTAAATTGGCACATAAAATTAAAAAAAAATTAAGACTTAAATTCAACTTCAAAGAACTAAAAATAATAAAATAATTGCCACATAATAACTTTTGAAAACATAGTCTATAGAATATTAAAGCAGAAAGAAACGTATTTATTTGCAAACACAAAACGTTGTGAAACAGAATAATTGGTATTTTTTATTACTTTTTATCTTAATAAAATCCAATTACAAACAGTGCCAACTATGAAAAATATAAGAAGGGGGGGGGGGAGGGTGTAAATAGTCTAGGTTTTCAGTGGTGGACTTTTAGTATGCTGTACCAATAATGATTCTAATTTCAGTAGTGATTTAAATTTCATAATTAAAAAAATAAAAAACGATGTAATAAATATTAGAAGCATTTTAAATACAAGTAAACGTGTCTGGCATTCTGCTCTAACAATTTGTGAATTTAATCAAAACTTTTCCTGTAAGAGATTGTCGAGAGTTCTACTTCAGTTTTTGTGATTGGACATTGTTGAAGCTGACAACTTCGCAAAATTCTACAATCAGCGTTTTCTTGAATTGAAACGAGGACATATCATTTACCTTATTCAATATTGTAATCACGATCCTACGTGATGATTCAACTTTAGATTATAACTTTGTATAGTATTGTAAAAATAAGTCATTAAATTTAAGTATTAAAATTGCGTGTCCCTTAGAAGGGTGTACACATCGGTTCCTAGATTACATCTATCGTATTTTTATTATAAAAATATAATAATGTGTGCACTGCTGGTGAGCCATTGGTAAATAAATACATAATGAGTCTTTATTACTATTAATTAATATAATTAAGAAACCTTAATTATCTGAAAACGTGATTAAGTATGGTCATGTGGGTAAAGTGTACGCAGCGGGTAAGTGTACAAACGCTAAGTATCTCGAAAACTGTTTTAATTCAAGAGACGGCATCCATCTCCAGCTCCAGTACCTAGCGCTTCGTTGCGCATGTTGAATGAAGCGCTAGTTCGTCAGCGAATGGCCGCGTGTCATTTTGTTTTGGCAAGCAAGTAAGTAAATTGTTTTGTTTAATTTATTACGATATTTTATCATATTTACAGTGTAATCTTTTATAGTTGTGTATGCTTTTATAAAATATTCTAATTGTCATCGATATGTGGATATTTTAAGGTGTGAAAAATGACAGTGTTTGAATGTTTTGGATGACGCAATAATTAACAATTTTGACTAAGTCTCAATTTGATGGGTGGGGTTCAGTTTGTTATTTAGATTTACTTTTATTTATGTTCTCATGTAAGTGGCGTATAAAATGTCTTTTCAATTCTATGAGAATAAATGTCTTTAAACCTAAACCTAAACCTAAGTGTACGCACAAGTTTGTCGTCTTCGTGTGCGCGCGCATGATTATTTTTGCTTTGAATAACTATTTGAAATGCCTCGACATTACCAACGAAAGGCTTCCAATAGATGAACAACTAGAAGCTGGCAAATTGTTAATTGCTGAAGGTGCTACAAAACGCAAAGTTGCTTCACAAGTTGGTTTAAAAGAGAGTACTTTGAGAAAAAGTTTCAAACTTGGAAAGAAAGCGGAGAGTATGGGAAGATATTTTTCAACATTTACAAAGGCTTAGGAAGAAGAAATTTACCAATACATAAAAAAGTCGTACTAGTCGTAGTCGTACTTATGCGGCGTACACTTACACCCACAACTGCGCACAGTTATCCTTTACTCGGGTAAGTGTTCGCATTTTGATTACTTTTGTATTCTTTAAGTTCAAAAAAAATGCTATTATAGCTGAATATTTTCATACCTAAATTGTTGATGAATAAATAATCTAACTAATAAATGCTGTTTTGTTTCATTTAGATCATAATTTTTATTTCAGAGAGGTTTCAATGCTTAAGTCCGCACACTTGACCCACATGACTTAAATATACAGAATCTGGCTTCCGCCAAGTTTAAAAACTTTATATAACAAAGTTTGTATGAAAAGGGTTAAATATTGAGGAAATCGAAGGTGGCTCGGGAGCGTACTTCGTGGCAATCTATACTTGTGATGAGCTGTAGTGAAATGAAACCTGGATTTGAATCTTGATTAATATTTTTTGTAACGACTTTAACTTTCCCAATTCCAATACATGCAATTTTTTTCGAATGAAGTTTCATATATTCATTTTAAACGAGGGTGCAGGTGGTAAACGAGCACACAGCTCATTTGATGGTAAGTGGAAGCCAAAACCCATATATATATATATATATATATATATATATATATATATATATATATATATATATATATATATATATATATATATATATATATATTTAAGAATCATAATGCATATTAATATTTATAAGATATATTAAAAAAATATTTCTTTAAACGTGAACTAATAAGCTAATTTAGATATTTTAATGGAATACTTGTGCCTGAATATGATAGCAGTGTTTTCACATAATGACAAAATAATTCGGCA
This sequence comes from Parnassius smintheus behrii, assembly GCA_036936625.1. NCBI lineage: Eukaryota > Metazoa > Arthropoda > Insecta > Lepidoptera > Papilionidae > Parnassius > Parnassius smintheus. The sequence goes on along the minus strand of JAUPFT010000010.1, from coordinate 45,930,896 downwards.
GTGGACTTGTAAAGGGCTGTAATGATGATAATGATGATGAATTATTATAGTTGGTAATTTTAATTTTAGGTACTGGTTTAGTGTTATTTCATTAAAGGCTAAATACTTTTATTTTTAATGCTTGTTAAAAAAGCAAATGAGCCCTTTAAAGTAAATTTCGGATCGTGTTTATACAAAGCGTCTCGCCTGTAATCCCCAAGGGGATAGCAGAGTGCAAAGAGCAGCCAGCTACTCGGATTACGTTTACTCAAAAAATATGGGTTTGTATGGAAACTTATGAAATAGGAGTAAGCAGCTAGACCATCGCCTACACAATCACAAACCCAATACCAAGTAACATAGATAGAAGATTCTTTTTTGATTATTAGACCCATAAAAACACGGGACCTATAAGTTCCAAACTAACATGACAGTCTTGTTTGTACAATTTAAGGAAATCTCTGCGCTCTCTTATTTATCACATGTGTGTATTGAATAAATAGTTTTACCCATTATTGAAAGCATATGCTATAACCGCCACACTTGGCAGGTGGTCTGATGATAGCAGTATAAGATGTTTCTATGTCATAACAGATTTCTTGCACAAACTGCAGATGCATTGCCACCCCAATTTTAATCACAACCATGTATATATACACTAGGTGGTTTTTGCCCAGCAGTCGGATTTGGTGGTCTCCGCTTGATAACTCGGAAAGGGCCGCGTTGAAACGGGGCGAGGCGGGGAGAGGAACGCTTAAACCGCGGGACACGACCGCGGTGCCGCACTTGGACACAGAGTACTTTTTTAGCACTTGGACGAGAGAAAGCGGACAAGTCACCTGCGCACTTTAAATTAATTAGTCTTAGTTTACTCGACATTAAATATAACGTAATAATGTTGCAGTACACATAATTTATATTTGTCAAAACATTAAAAGTTACAGGTTTGAGCGAATCTTTATTCTTCCCAATGCATAAAGACAGCCGTTTTGACGACACGGCTGCAACACCCCTCTTATCTGTCTCTGTCGCAAAATAGCAGTACTTGTACAGCTGTGTTGCTGTCTGAAGATAATAATGTGACTGTATGATTACAGGCTGTGAGGCATTACATCTCAGTCCTCAGTGGTGACAACGTACCAGTGGCCTTTTTTGTTTAAAGTTGGTTGCAGGTTTCCGTGGGCTCCAGAAGCCACTTACCATCAGACGGACTCTTAGTTTTCTTGTCACAACAATTTTATAAATAAAAAAGATAAAAAAACATAGCAGTATTATGTTGTTACTTAACGCTGATATTCTGTACAAGCGTGATCGAGCACATTTATGGATATATGAGATACAGACATATTAACAGAGAGGTTCTGTTAAGCAAAAACCTTTTCCTTTTAGCATTTTAATTATTGATCGTACGTGCACAAAGCAGCGAACTGCCCACTTTTACATGTTAAATATGTATGTTTTCATTTAGAAGCAATCCGCTGTCGACCGCACATTCTAAAGCCAGGGCTTTAGCAAGATTTAGCAACGTCCGGAACGTGACCGCCCGCCAGTTTATTATCCATCGTTTCAGGCGCGGGCTAATACTGTACTTCATTTTAATTATCAAGTTATGTGTTATTTTTTTTGAAGTCGTTAATGATCCGAATTTTAATATTATTTTGTTGAAATTCATTTTTTAATCAATTGATTTGAAATACTAAGATCTAAACATGAAGTAATTTTTTTATAGTTTTTTTATTAATCAATTATAATGCTGCTGCTGTGTTTTGTACGGTAAATATAGTAAAACGAAAACCCTTTTTAATGGAAATGAGGTATTATATCTTTGCCCTGAGGGATGACAAGGCATGTGCACTTTGATTTTTAATTGATTTTCACCTGTTTTCAGAAAGGTGCAGCTGTCTGTCCCCTGTTTCATGTCCATTTGTCATCTCCTACGACAGCCACGGAATGACATAAAGGGGTGGGGTGGGGTGGGGGGTTATGTCACGCTGCTATTACAGAGCGAATTTTCATATGCCAGGTTACTATTTCATTTACTTATATTCAAATCAATATGTCTATTATATACGCATTTATTACATTGCTTTTAATGCTCATGTTAAAAACAAACGTTGCTCTCACAATATATTTAATTATTTATCTGCATATGGACAAACATTGAACCATGAAATAATCTCTCCGTGCGAGGTTCGAACCCGTGACCCTAAACGTGCAAACAATCGGATTGCCGGTTGCCAGCCATTTTAAAGTAGTCTTAAGATTACAAGCACCGATATAATAATGATGATATTTCTATGTGAAAGAGCCATGTTGCAGATATATTAGTAGTATTATTGTGGCACGAATGGGTCGGCTCAAACGGGGCAGACCATACTCACAAAAAATACCAACGTAATGTAGCAACTTAATGCTACTGTGTTTGGTAAGATCTGTTTCGAGAACCGACAACCCTTTTTACTTGAAACGAGGCATTCCATCTAAGTCCTCACGGGTGCTAACGCATCTGCATTTTGATTCGTAATCAAGGATAGTGTAAATGTTTATGGGCCACATCAACCACTTACCATTAGATAGACTATGTGTTTGTAAAGCCTTATCTTGTAAAAATATCATGCATTTCATCTTATAAACTCAAGGAATGCTAACACACCTAAGAATTTTTTTATGTTCAATTGCATCAGGAGTCAATAGCTTTCGTGGTGAGATGGCACTTAAAATAGAAAATAACGTTTTAAACACTCCTGGTGGGGATCAAACTAAATATTCTCGCGTCTGAGTTGATACTGGATAGAATTCATTGTGTCATCGTCATCATAATTGCTGTCTATAACAATTCCATTGCTGTACATAACGTTTCCAAGACCATGAGTTACCACGGATAAATATACTTAATAGGATCATTATCATCGTTACAGTCATCACAAGTCCTCCGTTTTAACGTCCTGTGATCAAATTTTGGTTAATATGGCCAGTCTCAACATGTGTTACTGATACCAGTAATCTGTGCAGAACAAGATCACAGTGCCCGAGTGTGTTCCCGCACTCATAGTCCGAGAGAATGGTAATCTGTTTTACTTTATTTTAGAGGCACCACCAAATTGGTAACTCCGGTCTGCTACTAAGAATTTTTTGACAAAAATAAGAATTAATCTTCTTAAGTTGTAAACTCAGTACCTCATAATGACCCGAACACTAGTATATTAAGAAAACATACCATGATCGTAAATAGATACTACACATGTTTCGCCTTGTAAAAGTAGTAGAAATTAGGTGCCAACTTTTATCAGTACTTGGTCAAGAAATGCTAGTGAAAACAATCTACTTCTATAAGGGGAAACTCGAAGACAAAACATTCATGTTGGTATACCGTGTAGTGGTGGTACATTAACTCATATCGTCCCGTGGATGTCGTAAGAGAAATAGAATTGTAAAGGTTTATTCTGAAAATTACTTGATTTGATATATACCCTACTACATAAATCATATACATAAACACTCATTCATAAACACTCACGCCTGTTACCCAGAGGGGTAGGCAGAGACTACAGATTTCCATTTGGCTCGATCACCTTGACACCTCACCTGACACACCTCTCTCGCCTCCTTCACATTCATATACCTACGCATACATACTCGTCGGTGAAGGGTACTCCTAAATTGGCCTGTTTTTAATAAATCGCTAATTTGGTCAAAAAATTTTCGCCTAGGACACTTGACGACTTTCCGACTCTGCCATTCACTTCTGCAACATAAATTTTCTTTGTCACTCTTTCCTCATTTATTCTTTCCACGTGACCAAACCACTGAAGAATTCCTTTCTTAATCCTGGTCACAACATCATCTTGCAAACCACACTCTTCCCTACTATCAAAAAGCAATCTCATTTAAAACACAAATTTTTAATTATTATTTTTCAATAGCATAAGGGTGACAAGCCAGCATACAGTCCATTTGTGTAGACCAAGTGGGTGCTGTGGCTTATAAACATCTATATTTATCTTTGATTAAATATAGAATATAATATGCACCTAATATTTGCAATTACAGTTATAAAAGAAACCGCCAACTTTCAAAGACAAAAACTAAAATGGCAGGTGTTCGATCTTATTCGATTTGTTGTCACTAAAGTCTCTTCTAATAAGATTAACACAGGGTTTCCTTTTAATAGTAGTTTTTTTCCTTTAGAATATGGGTAACATACGAGCACACAGTCCACCTCACGTCAAGTGGATGCTGTGGTCCAAGACATTTACATTTTTATCCTCGATTAAGAATGGAAGTAAAGATGCGTTGTCTCCCTTGAGAACTAGGATAAAATGCATCGTTTCTACACTCACTATACGAAACATAGCAGCATTATTCTGCTATTTTACACCGATATTCTGCTGGAGCGATACATGAAGACTAGTTAGCTTACAGGTGGTTGCATAGTATAAAGTATAGCATATATTTTATTGATTTCGAAGGATTTTTTAGCAGAGGAAGGGAAATGCACCAATGTGTATTGGCGAACTTAACACATTCACAAAATATTGCAGGTTTCCTAACAGCGTTTTCTTTCACCGAGTACGTGGTAAATCAGTACTTAAATTGCCATTTACAATTTCAGTGGTGCTCGAAGACCTCGATTTGTTCGTGTTATGTAATGCTTAAAGAAAACGAAAAATCATAAGCCTACGTAGTGCGATTTTCTTTCAAGAAAACATCGTAAGTAACTATCAGGGTCCAGCTATAGCTTATCTAAAAGATTAAGAGTTGAGCTATAAGTGGTAAAATGTGAATTTATTTTTAAAAGCCACCCTCAACTTACACTATATAGAATATAGATATACTATATAGAAATATCTAACATTATATATCAAATATACATTAATTTTACAGATTAAAGATAACCAACGAACACACAGTCAGTCTGATGAATGCTGTGGCCTCGAAATGACTACATCTATCCTCGACACTGATTACCCCGTAATCTGTGGTCCTCGATTATGAAATAAAATTCAGATGCGTTTTTATCCCTAAAGAATAAGATGGAATGCATCGTTTCTAGTCAAAATGCTCTTCGATTTTCTACACTCACTACACGAAACACAGCAACATTTAACTGCTATTTATATAAAACACATATTATGTTTGAAGGTATATATTGCTTCATAGCCCAAGCAAGATATTTTTTAAAAGAAAGCTCAAATTACTTAAAACTAGGCTAAGTCACCGAAACAAACTATTTATATTTGTATTCGTATCTGTATTTTGTATTTGGTATTTTAATGTTAAATAATATGAATTATTGTAATAGAAAAATGCTAGGTGTCCCCGAGGCACTCGTTAAAATTGCTTCAAAGAAAAAATTCAGGAATTATCTGAACGACAATAATTGTTTGTAAACAATCCCGCGTTATGAAGCAAAGTTATTGCTCCCTGTTTATAGTATTCTTTTCATAATTGAGGTCAAACGGGATATAATAAATTCATGAGCCACTTTTATATTTGAGCGTCGCATCGCTTTTATTTTTAAAAAGAGAAAGGGCAGTGGCGTGTTTTGGTACGTTATCAAGGATTTCTTGTAAGCAACAATTATATCGATTTTCTTCTAGACGCACGAATAGGCTGACGCATGAATTCAAGTAAGATGAAATATCGTGTTTCCTAAAACGTTTCTGCGGTTTTCTACACTTATATCATTGAGCTGCTATTTTGCGCCGGCATTCTGGAAGAGCGAGATCCTTCCCCGGTCGAGCAGACCTATTCGTGCTACAACCATAATATAGCTGCAGCGTCGCTCTAACACGAACACAGAATAGATATAGAAAATCGATTTCGTAATGACATCCAAGTATAAGGGTTTTGAAGAGGATAGATATATCAACTATCAAAGTTATATATAATAATCTAGCAAAGTTAGCTCTCATATAAATAAGCCTTTGATTGAAATGAGGCTGAGAAACGAGCAGTCCACTCGATGGTAACTACACACAAATATATACTCGATCTTATGTCCAATATGTCTGAATATGTCCCTGAGGACAAAGCAGAAGTCTTGTTACCATGAAAAAGGGTCTCTGGTTAAATTAAAAAAGTAAATACAATTGCGTCTAGTTTATGTTTTGCTTTAGTCCTTTAGTATTGAGTTTAATACTGGTACAAATCTTATAACTTGGGGCACAATAAATCTTGTTAAGCATTACGTTTCAAAGCTCGCACTTGTTTGCTTCCAATATGTACAATATCTGTTCTTTTATATCTTGTTATTCTTTTTCATATGGAATAAGTGTACATGGTTTAAGATATCCGATATTTTATGAGCCATATTGTCTTTTATTTCATGTTTTCAGTAAATTTGAAAATAAAACTTGACTGAATTATTTGCTTTCTAGAGCAATATCTTTCTTTTCTATTTTTGTTCTTATACTTCATCAGCTCGTAAGAGTCTACTGACGGAAGTCTCGCAGTTGTCAGGTGGATTAAAGTTCTTAGTACCAAACGTCATAAACGAACTTTTAAGTATATATAAAAAATGACTTTTTAGTATATATGAAATAAATATAGAGAGTATAAAATAAATCTTTATACTCTCGCTAACTAAACACTCAAAAATATTTAGTTGAGCAGTAAAAAGTAATTAAAACCGACCGTCACGGGACGAATGGCCGATGGAAAACATAATAGTTGATGGGAGAATTTATTATTAATGAAAACCAGTAAAGAAATATGGAGTAAAATAAAATGAAAAATACAAAGTGTGTATAAGTAAAAGAAATACAAGCAGTGAATGTATACCTAGTCGAATAGAAAGGCACACGCAGTACACAAGTCACACAGACTAGCAACCAAGTATACAGTATACGCGAAAGCACACACACGTTTATTTAAGTACGCAAATGATTGTAGCAACAATGAAGAAATAGTAAGCACACATTAACTTAAACACCAATTGCATAATCATATTATGTATGTACTAAAATATGTCATATTATGTATTTTACTAAAATGTTAACTAGTAATTCTAAATACATAAAATACGAAAACTTAGGATAAAATAAAATAATATTATATGTATAAAACAATGACTTACACCTAGTTAGTACTTAAATAATGTATCGATTACTATGATCGATGTCTTCTGATCACACACAACGCAGGTACGATAAAATATCTTTTGAATATAAGTCAATATAAGTAAATATTTGAATCATATTCTGACAATCTGTCTCGCAAATCTAGAAGCAATATGCGCTAACCCATTGTACGTAATACTCTTAATAAACAATCCGCTCCAATAGACACGTCAATGTATAATTTATTATATTATTGTATATGCGTAGTGTGTGATACTTTCAGATAAAATATTATATTATCCGTGTGATCCGACCGGTAATCGCCAGGTTTGTTTCTTTCTGTCGGACTATATCGAGTTGTTATTCTAACAATTTTACTACGCCCTGGTAAGAGACGTTATACAAATTTATAAAAAAAAAATAGTTAATAAAATAGTCGAATTTCCTATTGAGTCCCTCGAAGCTATTGGAAGATCGAATTCGTAATAATTGGCGGCAGTGAAGATATTGAATAGCTGTTTTTTATTTATTTATATTGCGTAATTTATGTATTTCACAGTTGTCATAAAAACATTTGGTACAACACATTAACCATTTCTGGTGTACAAAATTATTGAAATAAAAAAAATGTTAATGATTAATAAGTACATAGTAAAATAAAATTACAAGATAAAACACACATTGCATAATAATTTAAAAAAAAACAAGAAAATAAGATCCGAGAATCAATACATTAAATACTATTTGCACCATTAATATTTATAATTTTATGTTACTATAAATATCAAAATATTATTATTGAGAAATTCGCTTACGCGGATTCCAGATGTGGAGCATCATGCACCTTCCCTGTTGGACCTTCTGCTGATCTTTCATCCGGACAGATATCAGATTTCCGTCGACGCCCCTTTAGGTTCACACTGAAATCGCGGTTGCATTCTGCAGGCTGCCGCTGTGTTTGGCCTATTGGTCAGCTGATTGGGATAGGATGCGGTCTTTCTTTGCATCCTACCCTTGGCGGCGAGTTTGCTTCCCGCCGGACGATCCCAACGTTGTTGCTGATTCTGTTACTGACGTGGTACTTCAGGGTATGGAACTTTTTAATCCTTCCTCTGTGGCGCTCATCGGAGACAAATCTCAGCCATAGTTTGACCACTCCTGTAAAATGGCATCATGCTATAAGCAGAAGTGCTACCAAGCCTAGGCTGACGCATCAACGTCCCGGGATGTAAGCACCAGCGCTTTAAAAAATAAGTAATATTCTGTTTCCAGTTCCTTTAAAAGAGTCATTGCCAAGGCAAAATCAGAGCACATAGGCAGAGTTGGTGAGAAATTAGTTCGGCTTCTTTCTCGAATCCGTGCATTTTGGTCTCTCGCCAAGGCTGTTCAAGGGAATTTCTGTCATGGCCAAGTCAATCTATATATTTAAAACATAAAAGATTTTTAACATTGATATGGTCTCTATAAAATGTTGTTAAGTTAGGTAACTACGTAATAACTTAAAACAGAAGGACCCTCAAGTAGGGACTAAATAAATTAACCGACTTCGTATTACATGGATCTCGCAACAATTTACGGTAGAAGAACTGTGTTGCGAGACTTGTTTTTTTTACAGTTTATGTTTTTGATGGCATTTATGTTTTCCCAAATCCATACTCCATGTTTTTGTTGGTTTTCATTAACTATAAATTGTACCATCGACTATAATAATTTACTGTAGTAGTGGCCGTGTATATCGACTAACCTATGTCCTCCCGCGGGATTCGAAAAAGGCGACAGAGGGAAACAAATTAGGTCATGGGATGATAAATGATTTTTTTCTTCTTTCTTTTAATGTTATCTCCTAGCCAGTGATCTTAATATTAAAACTGCAAATAGGAATTAAAGTGAAGCATGAAGCGGACGAATTTGCATTTGAAAGTTTTCTCAAGTTTGGAGTCTGTACCAAATAGCAGTCTGATTGCATTCGTGAATTCGGTGAATACGTCAATTTGTGCTGCGGCCATTGCACTTTAAACACACCATTAATAAATGTTTTGTTTTTAAGTACGTGTTTTGTAAATGCATACTTTGTAACTAACTTTGGTAATAAAATGAAACACTTTTTACTTGAAACGATGCATTCCATCTTAGCCCTCAAGGATGATAAAACGTAGTAGTTATCAAAAATAGATGTAGATGTTCATAGGCCATAGCATCCATTTACCATCAGATGGAATGTGTGTTTGTTTGTCGCCCTTATTATAAAAATATATTTATCTTCACTTATTACTGTAACCATTTATTTATAACATTCATTATTGTCCGTCAAGAGTACACTGCTGAACATAGGCTTATTCCATTGATTGCCCCAAAGAGGGAATATTTGGCACAGTTGCAGCGTTGAACACAATTACTTTTTTATGGAATAGGGGTGACAAACGATCACACGGTCCACCTGTTGGTAAGTAGATGCTGTGGCCCATAGACATTTATCCTCCGTTAAGAATCAAAACGCAAATGCGTTGTCACCCCTGAGGACTACGATGGAGTGCCTCGTTTCCAGTAAAAAAGGGCCTACGGATCTCTATACTCACCATCCGAAACACAACAGTAGTTTTACGCTGGTATTCTGTGAGAGCGTGTTCCTTCCCCGGTCGAGCCGACCCGTTCGTGCTGCAACCATAATATAGCAGCAGCGTGGCGCTACCACGGATACTACTTTTATTTTACGGATATTAGAGTGATTAACGTTACGAGTACTTTGCAGCACCGTTGTCACAGGGCTGGCTTGACCTAGTCACCTATGTGACTTATGGGTGCCGAAGAACACTCGAAACGTTGAGACTTAATTTTAATTAAAATAAACGCTATAAAATCTGTAAAAGTAATTTGTTGAATGAGTAGTAATCACGTAATATAAGAAATCATTAAATTTGCCATGCTTAGAAAGTGGGTTGACGGTCATAGTTTTAAAAAAAATGTTATTGCGTTTCCCTCTTATTGTTTGGAAGGAGCATTCAGGATCGATGTACCAGGCGTCTTGCTTTTTTGACGCTGCTGCCTTTAGCCAGTCTGAATATATTATGTCTCACGTAAACAAGATATATATGGATAATAACATTTCTGGTATTATCCATATCGCTTTTTACGACACTCATGGGATGAATGAGGATGATTGATTCCCATACTACGCCACCAAAACGCAATAAATGTTTAAAAATATAAACAGATTGAAGTAGGTAAACAACGTTATAAAATTGGGAGTAAGTGTCCCTTAAGCAATTTGTTTTCTCAAGCAAATTGCTTAAGGGACACTTTATACGACGTCACAGAAACGAAACCTACAAAATGATCAATATATACAACCACGCTGGCTTATTTCGCTGACATGCCCGCCAATTTACTTTTTAAGTAAAGGTTCTTTCATTTCATAACTATTAGGATGGGTTAAAACGAGAATTTTGTTAACTAAAATGTTTTATGTTTTATAATAACATTATTTTTAACATAAACATGTTGGTTGCGCGGAAAACCATTTGTATTATTATATTTGACGGTAGGTGCCAAGTGGTTTATTCCTTCCCAAAACGATATCACTCATACCCTCCTATCGACACATCGGGGTGGTGGGGTGGGAGGAGAAAGAAGATGATTCTAGAATGTCACGTAATCATCGGAACCGAAGATATATAAGGCACGCGCGACCGACGCGCAGGCTCTCTTCCAGCCGCGCCAGTCATTGGAACCACACCTCTCTTCCCGCCGCGCTCGTCGTTGAAACCACAACGCTTCTCTCCCGACGTACCCCTGGGGACCCAGAGTGTTTGTCCAGAAGAAGTTCCAGAAGTCGCAGCTATAGTGCTCAACAAATAGAAGAAACCCCGGTGAGTCAACATTCCTAATAGTTCCTGCTTGATATAATTGTTTTAACCCGCTCCAATTTTGTTTTTCTCCTAATCAGGCAGGATTCCTTTTCATCGATTTGGCAAAATAATAGTTTTAGTTTTAGGGAAGAGCGAGTGCATTGTACCGCATGCTATAGTAGTCGCTTTTACGTAAGCGTAGAAGCAATCGCATATACAATCCACTTTAGTTAATATCTCGCGTAATAGGTTTAAGGTTCGACCGGGGAATTAGACTTCGGCAGCCTTAGACACGTGGCTCCACCATTTTATGGTCACTTCGGCAGGATTTGAACTGGGTTTAGTGGTCGTCCAACTATTTCTGGTCGAATTATTAAATTAATTATTTAGATAATGCACTCTAATTTATGGAATAGACTTAAATAGTGTTCGTTTAAACTTAAGTTTTGATTAGGTACTCGCAAACAGAATTATTCGTTTTATAGCACTCGTATTTAGTTAAATTTAAAGCTTATTAAATAATTGAACCAGTGTAATAGGAACCGTTTGATACGCTTACCCGACAATTTTGATAAAAATATTGAGTTTAGCGAACAACGCGTCACCTCGACTCGCTGTGCAGGTGTTCGATTTAATTACGTAATACGGCATACCGAGTGTCCATCCTTCATTTTTTGTGCGTTGTGAGATTAATTGTGATTAATATAACTTTATTATAATAATTTAAAATGGCAATTAGTGGAAGTGAAATCAAAATTAAAACGCTTTATGCCAAGAGGGACATACTCTTTTCGCGTATGCAGAATATAAGTGATCATATAAAGAACATTAATATAGAAGCAGTGCGGGAAACCTTTTTAAATGAAATTGAAACGGTAGATTCTTTGCGGACGGATTACGAAAGAATATTAGACCAAATTAATCATTTGGAATTACAAATCGACCCGAAATACATAGTGAACTACCAACCGCTGCTGGCATTCGAAGATATGTTGTGTCGCGTGAAAAGAACTGCGAAATTCCTACAATCTCAAAACGAAGCAAAGCCGGAAACACAGGTACGTCCACGTGACTCAATTAGGTTGCCGCTAATAGATATTCCGGTATTCAATGGTGATATTAAGACGTGGCCCTTCTTCTTCAGTAGTTTTCAAAACAATATACACAATAACCCATCGTTATCGGACGCTGAAAAATTATATTACTTAATTAGTAAACTTAGTGGCAGGGCACAGTCGATCTGCTCTGGTTTTACACCTACAGCAAACAATTACTTATTAATTTTCGAAACGCTTAAAACTAAATATGAAGATAGGAGAATGTTAGCTTCCGAATATTTGAACCAGATATTCGATCTTAAACCTATATCATCCGCGAACATCAACGGCTTAGAGCAGTTTCTAGATAAATTTGTGGCATCGGTGGCTGCACTTGAGAATTTGAAATTTAATGACCTTATGAACGTGGTGTTTCTCCATATTACACTAAAGAAATTAGACCCCGACACCGTGCGTGCGTTTGAAATGGAGCATCGTAGCTCGGAGATGCCTTCCTTTCATTCATTAGCATCGTTCGTGCGAGATCAAATAAAGGTGATGCAGCGCTCTCCGAACGTTAAACAGGAGATTAAAAGGTGCGTCGACCGTGGACAGACTCGACTATCTAAAACAGCAGGGTCGTTAACTTACGTAACCGCTACGTCAACATCACTTCAGCATACTTGTATAGTATGTAAAGATAAACACGGTAATTTATATAATTGTGCGACTTTTCGTAAATATTTACCAAGCGAACGTTATAAATTAATAAAGACAAACAACCTATGTTTGAACTGCTTAAGCGATAAGCATTTAGTTGCAAAATGCAATTCGAGTTCCGTATGTAGCAAGTGCGCCAGGAAACATCACACGCTATTACATTTTGAAAATAGCAACATAGCGGCGTCAAGTAAAGCGGACAAGGAATTCACCCCTACTAAGGTCAACGATTCGATTCGAGTGATGTCGCTCTGTGCTCATTGGCAAATATGGGAGCACAACCTCCTTCAACCGTGTTACTGGGTACGGCACGTATTTTGGTTAGGGATTCGCGTGGAAACCAACAAAGCGTCCGTGCACTGCTGGACAGCGGAGCCCAAAATAGCTTTATAACGCGACAATGTTGTCAGCGCTTAGGCTTTGTAATAAATAGGTCACTTTCATGTCCTGTAGTTAAAGGCATCGGAGGTACTAGTAAAGCTACCCAGGGATATATAAATTTAAAATTTTATTCTCGGATAGATCGTAATGTTAACTTTGATATAAATGCACTAGTAGTAGATAGGGTCACTGAACGGTTGCCAACCGTTTCGGTTGACACCTCGGCATTGATTGAATTTAAAAATTTGACTCTAGCGGACGACACTTACGCCGTTCCTGGAAACATAGACATGCTCATTGGAGCATCGCTTTTCCCTCATCTTTTGTTAAACAATAAGGTCAGGAGCAACTCCTCGCATACCGCGCCTTACGCACTGGAAACCGTATTGGGCTATGTTATCCTTGGCTCCGCCCCCATCATAGATAGCATTTCGGCAACATCCTGTTGTTGCACCGTCGCTGTCGAACCTCCCGAATTATTGACTCGCAATTTTCGGGAAATAGGGGAGGGGAACATCCCGCTTTTACTTAGCTCGGGTAATAAATTATGCGAAGGGTCGAGAAGCAAGACGTTAGAGTCTGTTGTTAGTAAACCTGTTTTAGTTTCGTCGCAGCCGAAGGGAACGCCGAGTAGGGATAGCCCTGGAGCTAGGTTTACCGACACCGCGAACAAGGCCCATATTAGCAAGATTAGATCGCCCCGCAACCCGTCAGGTGACATATTCAGTGCACGCGTTTCGCAACGCGGGACTCGAATCGATCTAGTTAGCGGAAGCGCGCGCGGCGCGGATCGAGGTCACGGTCGCGGTGCATGGAGACACCGAGCCGCTGCGACAGAAAGCGTGCCTCACTGGAGGCTACGGAATAGACCTGCTGAGGCCAATCTTGCTTGGCGGGAGGAAGTGAGACTTCGCGAGCAACAAGCCATATGCAGTGTTGTTCCGAAGTGTTCATCGCATAGTTTTACCGCTTATTAATAATTATAGCTTAGTCGCTTAGAAATTGCATACTTGTGATTGGATAGTTTTATTATTTAAATATTAGTTTGTCGTTGATAGAATTATATATTGGTATTTTCTTAGTGTTTGTTTAGCTTGTTGGTGTTCCGTAAAATTAAAAATAAAATAGTATAGTTTAGCCGCGCCACAGCAATACGCTGTGTTATATTTAAATCATTTTTGTCGTTACAGTGTAGCCTTTGTAGTTTAAAAGTCGATAAGTAGTGTTTGTTCGTATATCGTTACGTCCGATTACAACTGTGCCGAGTCGCTAGTAGTGCGTGAACTTCAACGTGCGCACTTCTCTGAAGAAATTAGAAGATTACAATCGAATAGAGCTTGTAGTCGCGCCTTTCAACGCCTTAAGCCATTTTTACAGGATGGGATTGTAAGGGTAGGTGGACGCTTGTCCAACTCGCAATTGAGTTTCGACCAACGGCACCCTATTGTTTTACCGCGTAAAGACCATATCATGAACTTAATAGTCGATTACCATCATAAATTGAACTCGCACGCTGGCCCCGACTTGTTGATGTCGATTTTGCGTCAGAATTATTGGATTCTTTATGCACGTAGTTTAATACGCAATCGGGTGCACAGATGTATAGCTTGCTTTCAGGCACGCCCCAAGCCGTCATTTCCGGAAATGGCGGAACTTAGATCTTGTAGAATAATACAATCAGTAAAGCCCTTCACGCACACCGGGTCTGATTTCGCTGGTCCGTTTAAGGTCACGCTCACTCGCGGGCGTGGTATAAGATCCACAAAGGCTTACGTCTGCATTTTCGTATTGTGACGGCTCAATATTATTATTAATAATTAAATTCAATATAAAGGGGCGTCAAAAATAGTTTTAAAACATATATATTAAGCAATTAAGTTAAATTAATAAACATAAAGTTAATATATTTCAGACATTATCCCAATAACATAGCAAATTAAAGGCAAAATTATTGTTTCTCGTAATAAGTAAATTTATTATAAAAAACTTGTAAAAATATTTAAAATAAAATAAATAATAGAAATACAAGTCAAAAAATATTATAAAATTAAGTTAAATAACGTTTATAAGATAATTAGAAAATTTGTTAAAAATTGTTTAAGTCATGGGAGGTGTTCGTGTATAAATGAAAATTTTTCTAAGTTGTGGAAGGAGTTCACGTATAGATGAAATTTTCTAAGTTGTTGAAGGAGTTCATGTATTAAAGAAAATTTTCCTAAGTTATGGAAGGTGTTCACGTATAGACGTCTTGTATGGATGAGGTGCCGGAGATACATACCTGCAGTTGTACATATATATGGGGTGGTCGGGAGCCTGACTGCCTGAAGTACTGTAGCAAAATGACTAGTCCTTATTAGGGACTTGAAAAGGAATATTATGGTGGCGTGTGTGCTGCTTCACGAGCAATTGGTCCGAGGTAAACTTGGACTCGCTAACCGATGTGTCCTAGACATATCATCTTAGTGCCGGTGGTAAGCGGGTTTGTTGTAGCAATACGGCTTTCCTGTGGACATCGCACACCCATACCGTTTGTGGGCGGCGTAGTAGCGCATAGCGAAGCGTCGTCTATCTTTCGGATGGGGATGATGAGTGTGTTTGGTAGCACTTTTAAGTGTAACGGGCATACTCAACTTCATGTCTTAGTGCATTAGCGCTATGATACGTGGAGTTTTGTTCATTGACGTCTTAGTAGCGTGCTACTATGATACGTTAGTGATATTTTTTATATAACAACAATACTAACTTTGTTGCCAAAGTCGATAGGAGTCATGTGGGTGTGTTGTGAGGGTGCGCCGCCCGTATGATAGTTGCATTGATGCTTACTGCTACATGCGGTATTGCGTCTTGTGATGGATCTGCGGGTGTGCTGCGCCTGATTCGACGCATTCCTGTTGTTCTGGTCGATGGAGGTATACAATTAACATCTTAGTGTCGGTGGTAAGCGGGTTTGTTGTAGCAATACGGCTTTCCCGTGGACATCGCACACCCATACCGTTTGTGGGCGGCGTAGTAGCGCATAGCGAAGCGTCGTCTATATTTCGGATTGGGATGATGAGTGTGTTTGGTAGCACTTTTAAGTGTAACGGGCATACTCAACTTCATGTCTTAGTGCATTAGCGCTATGATACGTGGAGTTTTGTTCATTGACGTCTTAGTAGCGTGCTACTATGATACGTTAGTGATATTTTTTTTATATAACAACAATACTAACTTTGTTGCCAAAGTCGATAGGAGTCATGTGGGTGTGTTGTGAGGGTGCGCCGCCCGTATGATAGTTGCATTGATGCTTACTGCTACATGCGGTATTGCGTCTTGTGATGGATCTGCGGGTGTGCTGCGCCTGATTCGACGCATTCCTGTTGTTCTGGTCGATGGAGGTATACAATTAACATCTTAGTGTCGGTGGTAAGCGGGTTTGTTGTAGCAATACGGCTTTCCCGTGGACATCGCACACCCATACCGTTTGTGGGCGGCGTAGTAGCGCATAGCGAAGCGTCGTCTATATTTCGGATTGGGATGATGAGTGTGTTTGGTAGCACTTTTAAGTGTAACGGGCATACTCAACTTCATGTCTTAGTGCATTAGCGCTATGATACGTGGAGTTTTGTTCATTGACGTCTTAGTAGCGTGCTACTATGATACGTTAGTGATATTTTTTTTATATAACAACAATACTAACTTTGTTGCCAAAGTCGATAGGAGTCATGTGGGTGTGTTGTGAGGGTGCGCCGCTCGTATGATAGTTGCATTGATGCTTACTGCTACATGCGGTATTGCGTCTTGTGATGGATCTGCGGGTGTGCTGCGCCTGATTCGACGCATTCCTGTTGTTCTGGTCGATGGAGGTATACAATTAACATCTTAGTGTCGGTGGTAAGCGGGTTTGTTGTAGCAATACGGCTTTCCCGTGGACATCGCACACCCATACCGTTTGTGGGCGGCGTCGTAGCGCATAGCGATGCGTCGTCTATCTTTCGGATGGGGATGTTGAGTGTGTTTGGTAGCACTTTTAAGTGTAACAGGCATACTCAACTTCATGTCTTAGTGCATTAGCGCTATGATACGTGGAGTTTTGTTCATTGGCGTCTTAGTAGCGTGCTACTATGATACGTTGGTGATATTTTTAATATAACAACAATACCAACTTTGTTACCAAAGTCGATAGGGATCATGTTGGGTGTGTTGTGAGGGGGCGCCATCCGTATGATAGTTGCATTGATGCTTACTGCTACTGGCGGTATTGCGTCTTGTGATGGATCTACGGGTGTGCTGCGCCTGATTCGACGCTCTCTGTGGTTCTGGTCGATGGAGGTATACGGGTGGTGATGTTTGCTGGGATGTATGGGGGACCTTGGAATGGTGTAAGCCCGACGATAGTCGTATTGATGCTTGTTGCGTTCTGCAGCATTACTTCTCTGCGATGGTTGTTTGGTGGGACGCTATTCTCAATGGCGCTCTCTGCGTCTTGGTTTGACTCACACCTAAGTAGCTTTGCCCAAGTCGGGTCCCTTCATTGCGGGGCTGCAGACTGTCTGCCCTCCACGATGTTTTATATAACAACATAATATTATTTCTCTGTAACTTTCCCACCTTTGAATGATTGAAGGCAACTTGTTGGTGGGTGAGACAAACATGATCGAAAATGCATTTACTCAACGTCAGTGACACAAACCCTTTCTGATGGCGAATTATTACTCTTATCTTATAACTGCCTTTTGGCTATATCTGCCGTTGTATTGGTTGGTGGAGCATATGTGTCGACCTCATGCGGGTGGTAGCTGGCGGGAGGATCTGAGGAGACTCTCAAGGCTGCGGCCGAAAGCCGCACAACGTGGGACCCCATTCCCTTGAGGTGAGCAGTAGTCTCATGACACGCCCTGCGGCTAGTAGCCGTGCTGATCATGCAATTGGTGGTGATGCCATACACTTACATCACGTCTGCAGGAGCGGCGGTCTGGCAGGTGGTGGCGCTCACGGAGGGTTTACGGCCAGTGTGCCTATTTGCCTAAACCGTGTGACGTACATTCACTGTGGCTGGATTCGTTCGTATTCTGTATGGCGTTTACACGCATTGACATGCGCGACTTCGGTCGATGTTTGTGCTTACGCACTAACAAGGGGCCAAGCCTCTTTTACTTGTTCGCCACTTATTTTGCTGTGGACTACGGTCCAGTTCCCAAATTAGCGTTCCCTTCGGGGGGAGTGCATCAAAATGGTTGGCGCTCACCGTGCACGGCGTGTGTGGGGCCGTGTACCTCCCCTACATTTTTTAAAATAAATGTAGGAGAGCGAAGCCCTTGTATCGGGTATTTTTGTATAAATATATTGTGAGCCTTTTCCAAGCGGGAAGGGATAAATAATAATAAATTAATAATGTAAACCTGATACAAGTGGAATAGGGACGTTTTATGTTCTTAACCTTTTTCGAGCCCTGTCTTCGTGAACGGGGTTCACTTAGCTTATTAGGCACTACCAACAGCTTTCAATTGCTCTAGTAAATATTCATTCTTCCAAAAGACACCTAAAAGAACTAAGTTACAAACAAACACAACGTAAATAAGGGTCCTAACTAAGACGATCACGCCAAAAGATTACAAACGGCCTATTATTAAACCTTTAGAGAGATCATTTTAGAAAGATCTAAACATAGTTTATTAATCCTGGTCACATATATATAATGTTATTGAAAAGGGGATATTTTTAATATTATAAAATTTTTATTTTATATCCAATAGAGGGGGGGGGGGGATCGTTACAGTATGTCTAACTACACGAGCGGTGCATATAGAACTCGTTGGTGATCTAAGCACAGCAGGCTTTATGGGTGCATTAAAAGATTTCTTTCCCGCCGTGGCCCTGTAAGTAAATTATATTCGGATAACGGTACGAACTACGTCGGTGCAAAACGTATTCTATCGGAACTACATGAACTCTTAGCTAGCAAGTATTATAATTCGGAGTTCGCTCACATTCTAGCCGAGAACCGCATTGAGTGGTCTCTGAACGTCCCAGCCGCGAGTCATTTTGGAGGCAATTGGGAGACTAATATTAAGAGTCTAAAGAGTCACTTATACCGAGTAATAGGAGATCAAATTTTGTCCTTCGAAGAGCTAAGTACGGTGCTCGCTCAAATTGAATGCGTAATGAATAGCCGCCCACTTTGTCGTACGTTGTCTAGTGACCCCTCGGAACCGCTGGCTCTAACTCCAGCACATTTTTTGAATTTAACGCCTTTAAAGTATTTGCCCGCCGCAGATATGGATGAGAACAGACAGCATTTCCGCACGCCACGAATTATTAGATCTGTTAGTGCAATCGTTTTGGAAACGATGGAGGATGGAATACTTGCATACTTTGCAGTCTCGGCAAAAATGGAACACAGCAACTGAGCCTTTAGCTGTAGGAACTGTAGTTGTGCTCACCAAAGAGAATACGCCGCCTCTCCACTGGCTGTTAGGAATTGTCGAAGAGGTCTTTCCCGGTTCCGACGGAGTAATTAGGATAGCTCGCGTTAAGACCACGGTTGGATCTTACCTGCGTCCTGTTGTCCGTTTGTGCCCCCTGCCTCTTCCATAATTGAAATTAGCTTTCTAGATTAAAATTGTAGTTGAATTTAGGTAATCTTAGCGTTAGTAAGTTATTTTGTTAGTTGATCTTAGCTCTAGTTGTTTTAGTTAATTTTGAAGGAAATCCTTCAAGGGCGGGGGAGATGGTTGCGCGGAAAATCATTCGTATTATTATATTTGACGGTAGGTGCCAAGTCGTTTATTCCTTCCCAAAACGATATCACTCATACCCTTCTATCGACACATCGGGGTGGTGGGGTGGGAGGGGAAAGAAGATGATTCTAGAATGTCACGTAATCATCGGAAACGGAGATATATAAGGCACGCGCGGCCGACGCGCAGGCTCTCTTCCCGCCGCGCCAGTCATTGGAACCACACCTCTCTTCCCGCCGCGCCAGTCATTGGAACCACACCTCTCTTCCCGCCGCGCTCGTCGTTGAAACCACAACGCTTCTCTCCCGACGTACCCCTGGGGCCCCAGAGTGTTTGTCCAGAAGAAGTTCCAGAAGTCGCAGCTATAGTGCTCAACAAATAGAAGAAACCCCGGTGAGTCAACATTCCTAATAGTTCCTGCTTGATATAATTGTTTTAACCCGCTCCAATTTTGTTTTTCTCCTAATCAGGCAGGATTCCTTTTCATCGATTTGGCAAAATAATAGTTTTAGTTTTAGGGAAGAGCGAGTGCATTGTACCTCATGCTATAGTAGTCGCTTTTACGTAAGCGTAGAAGCAATCGCATATACAGTCCACTTTAGTTAATATCTCGCGTAATAGGTTTAAGGTTCGACCGGGGAATTAGACTTCGGCAGCCTTAGACACGTGGCTCCACCACATGTTAAAAATTGATGTTAAAATTACCAATTTGTTAATATTCGCATAATAAACTAAAATGATATGTCATATCGAGTCTTAAGAGCATTGCCCTTTTTCAATTGCGTTCATTATCCCCGTCACCATAATTCAGGCACTGGGAAAGACATAACACCGTTGATAATACGCTGTGGTGATACGATGATATACATTGCAGTGCCTGACCGCTCATAATGCGCTCAGATACCGCAGACTCTATTTCATCTGAGGATGCCTCCCATCCTTTGTTACTTCAGCCAGTATCGGATTTCTTGGCGTCGACATATCGAGCGTCGTGGAGTTTCGTGGCCACTTAGAAGAGAAGGCTAAATTGGCCTCAAAAAAGCTAGGCGTGCTCAGTAGAGCGGGACAGTATTTCATACTGGCACACCGCCTGCAACTTTATAAGGCGCAGGTTCTGCATACTACATAGTTCGGCACGGAATACTGTTCTCATCTCTGGGATGGGGCTCCCCATTGCCAGCTCCTTTCACTTGACCGCATCCAGCACGGAGTGGCCCGAATTGTCGAAGACCGAGTGCTTTTCGCTCGACTCACTGGTGCTGCGAAGAGGTGTTGCATCCCTTTGTATTTTATTTCGCATCGACCACGGGGAGTGGTTTGTGAAATCGTTGTGGTGTTGTGTATATTGCGGCAAAACTCCCGGTACCATCCACACCATCTGTATGTTTGGCGGTCCACCACTGTATGTTTCACTAAGAGTTTTCTTTTGCGTACGAACTCTCTGTGGAGTAATTTACCACCGGCGATTTTTCCGGCCCGATACGTCTTAGGAACCTTCAAAAAAGGGTTTACTCCTTCTTAAAGGCCGACAACACACCTGCAATTTCCCTGGTGTTGTAGTTGTTCATGAGTTAGTCACATAACATCAGGTGGGCCGGATGCTCGTTTGCCCCTTGCCAAAAAACAGAATTACTAAGTTCCATTGCATTCATACATACATACATATGTATCATGCTAGTAAAAGCGTGTGAAATTCCATTACAGAGTGTTTTAGTTATTGATAATAGTAAACTCCAGTAACATTGCTTGGATGTGTTTGAATAACAATAAGAGTACGTGCCTCCCATTAATTCGGATGCCTTACACGCCGCCACTTAGCTGAAGCTCATGCATAATTCAAGCCCATTTGTTAAATTAGCATTATCGCGTCCATTACTTTAAACGCTTCGGTACTTCGTTGCACTTTCTTGGAATATTTTAAATAGGTTTCTGCCCAGCACTAGATGAATTTTACTCGATCGGATGTTTGTTTATATCAAATTTTATTGCGAGTATAATATAGATCAATAAGGGCTAATAATCTTAAACTCGCTAGTTGGCGCTGAAATGGTTTTATTTATCGCGGTATGGTCACACTATGTCATCATTAATGAAAAGCTGTGTCTTGAATTAAAAAATCGGTTAATTCTTATACTTTGAAGAATATCCGTTGTTATGTATTTTTTATAGAAAAAGGTTAAGGTTTTTGTAGAATAACGAGCCCACAGTCCACCTGATGGTAAGTGGATGATGTGGCTCATAGACGTCTACATTTATCCTCGATTAAGAATCAAAACGCGGATGCGTTGTCACCCCGAAGGCTATGATGCAATGCCTCGTTTCCAGTAAAAAAGGGTCTACGGATCTCTACACTCACCATATGAAACACAGCAGTATTAAGCTGCTAATTTACGCTGGTATTCTGTGAGAGCGTGTTCCTTCCCCGTTCGAGCCGACCCATCTATTTCTATTTCTAATCTCTCTAATCTAATTAACATAAAAAATAAATAATATTTCGGATATAAATATTAATCTCTACACTTTTCTAAAAAAATTGGCATGCTTTCGCCATGAAAGCTGTCATATATTACACATCATACCAAAGTAACACCGACCTGGTGACGGACAAATTCGTGGATGCCCTCATTGACAATAACAGTTGTTTTAATGAAACGTAACAGCTAAAGACATTTAAATAATTTAAATAGTTCCGACAAGATTGATTTACATGGAGGGCGTCATCTTTGGGTAAAGTCATAAAATTATGTAAATATTATATATTATATCATATCATACTTGAACAGGGAATTTATTTTCTGCAATAGAATACCGGTTTACAAGTGTGCACAGCCAGAAATGACACTGCTGGACGTATGAAGCTCAAAAACTCTCTGCTTGACAGAATCTGTACCAATTATTTCCGCTGTAGAACCAAACTAACTGACATAGCTCAAAAGATCAGTGAGTTGATGAAGCAATGGTGCTGTCATATAGCTCGAAAAGCTGACAACGAATATGGAGGATAGGATTTCGAGTGGCTGCCTTGTACTGGCAAGCGTAGTACTGGGTGATAATCCAGCAAATGTTATGACGACCTGGTTAGATATGCAGGAAGTTGATGGATGCAGATGACTCAGAACCGTGAGAGAACCTTGTGAGTAGTGAACATGTGAAAAGCTGTAATGATAATACTGTTGATGACTAGTGGTATTCTTTTGTAAATAAGTGATTTTTTTATATATCTCTTTTTTCTGAATTTGGCTTATCAGGTGTATGCCGTATGTTCAGATTGAATAAAAAAGGATAACGCCGAGGCTCTAAGCACTCTACGCGACTGATATCAGACGTTAAACGAAATCTTAAATTATTCGGAAATACATCAATAAATATTGTAGAATAAAGATGTACAAACAAGACCTGTCCACCTGATGGTACGATACTGTGGCTTATTCTACCTATTTAAATCTATTTTTATTTATTATTTATTTAAAAAAAAGACGTTACCCCCACACTAGGATTTTCTCCTGTATCGTTGGGGCAGTTAACATACATAAATTCCAAGAGGACAAACATCCAGACCCGGAACAATTACTTTTAGGCCATACAAATTTACTTGTTCCGTGCGGGATTCGAACCAGCTCAATGTTAAGCCACTGTGCCACGGAGCCGTCAAATCAACGGGAATCAAAATCCAAATGTGTTTTCACCCCTAAGGACTAGGATAGAATGCCTCGTTTCCAGCAAAAACGTCTACGGTTCTCTACACTCACCATAAGAAATACAGCAGCATTAAATTGGTATATCAGGCTGGTGCCTTCTTAGTCAAATTACATTTGACACAATGAAGAATAAAAGATGTTAAAATTAATTTGCTAAGTTTCGCGTAATCGCCTTTTCTTAATTGCGTGCATGCCCGTACCACTAATCCCCTACGCCTACACAAAAAAGACAAAACAACGTCGATAATTCGATACGTGTTCCGCCTTTAAACGTGACATCATCAGGAGAAATAGATACGGAGTCAACTAAATTAAATTTAACATTTAAAGTCAAAGAAAAGAATAGATTTTCGCAAAGTAAAAGCTGATTCTACTTTTTATCTCAATAAGTAGCATCCCATTTATAATAAAATTTAAGCTTAGTGGGATTATTTGAGGCACACGCATATTCATATTGATTCTTAATCGAGAATAACTGTAGATATTTATGTGCCACAGCATTTACTTACCATTAAGAGGACTACGTACTTGCTTGTAACCCTAATTCTATAAAAAATAGTAGTGTAGTAGTAGATTTAATTATATAACATTTATATATTGGAATGAATGCAGCAAACGTAATATGTTTTTTTAAAAGGTCCATTTTGTTAATATAAAATAATATAAAATCGAATTTGTAACATGGTTCTTCTAGATCATCGTCCAAATGATTGTGGGGTCGCGGATTTGTCTCCACTGTGGCCTAGCAAATATGCGGCGAAAGTGTAACACAATAAAGTTTTAGTCCATGTAAGTCGAGGTAACCCGTCTTTGCCCCCGTAACGCGGGTACACGTAGAAATTTCTCGCGAGTAAAAAAGGGGTCAGTAGTGCCAAGCTATCTTACAGACCAACTAATTTAATAACAAAAATCTATAAAATATTTATTTAGCGGGCGCACAGCTACATGTTATGGATACTTTGTCCCTCTCAACGACTCAATATCAAATTAAATGGAATATATATTGTCAATAAAGCTCTCTTTGCTGGTGACGTACTCCTCTTTTCAAATGGAAACGCTTTTACTTGTAACGTGAGGCGATAAGTCACCACTGTATTGAATTACGAACGTTCACCTTAATAATGCGTTGTCTGACGAGTGTTTAGCCTTTTCAAAATCAATATCAATATTTTTTAATTCAATTTTGGCTTATTTAGAGCTCTTGTTATCGTCAGAATTTACACCGGTTCGGTAAACATGACATTCTTAGATAACAACCGTCAAAATACTCTGGAATATTTTATATTTTTTCAATTTCACGTTGCAATTTTATTTATAAATATCAAATTAATGTAATGTATACGCATATACATTATTGAAATGTCAATTTCTAACAATATTAATATATAATGTCCTCCAGTGTGTCCACGGCGGCAAGTCTCAACGGAGACTAGTCATATGCACAGCATACGAACGAACGAGTGTACGCTGAAGCACTGGTGCAGTCTGTTATCTTACTTTCATACTACGATGGGACGGCAATAAGACACGATTAGAGAGAGTTCATGCACAGAACCAAGAGCTTTATGTGCGTTACGAGGCAAGGGGGTGGAACACCGCTAATGTCCTGACCCAGGGCCGTTACTAAGAATTTTTTAGCAACAGAAAACGTTACCAGGTTGATACTAACCCAGATAGACTTTTAGGCGAAAGAGGAGTCTTAACACTACTAAATCGTATCCAGAAAAGAATCTTAAAAGGCTTTGAATATAAAATTCAGGAATATGAAATGAGGAAAATAAAAATATAAGAATTTAACTCGCAGTCACAATGTCTTCTAACAATCGTGAGCTGCGTAGAAATGACAATAAGGCACTCAAGTTTACCTAAATTAAAAAAACTTACTTAGAATGTTCATCTAAAAAATTAGTTTAAATCAATAAAAAAAGAAGGACTCTTCGTGCGAGTAGGCGAACTAGATCAAACTCCTTTGATATGATGTCAATTCACCGCCACCAATTCCTAGCATTATTAAACTCGGCAAACGTTGAACATCGATAGTTGGAGGATTCGCTGAGCATTGCGAGAATTCATGTAGTTTGGGCAGGAGATATCGTAAAGGTTGAAATCGAGAATATGATGCGATTTCTTACTCTGAAGTAATAAGTGCCTGGTAAATCTTTTATCTTCCAAAAATAAAAATAAAACTTTAAAATGAAGTAGAATTTATTTATTTATTTTAATAATTACAGTCTTTCAAAAGTCCACTGCTGAACAGAGGCTTCCTGCATAGGTAGCTTAATAGGCTAGATATTTAGACATTTCCTACCATAGGTGACACAATGGCGGGCGGTTTGGCAACAGCAATATGTATTATTTTTAGCTGATATAGGTATGGATGCTAGTGGCTGAGGACCGTGCTTTGTGGCATTTCTTGCGTGGCTTACTTTCAGAAGTGGACCTATTAAATGGCTGTAATGACGATGGTGATGATAAGAGAGATATCGTTACTTATCGCCTGTTTAAGTTTTTCTCTTCACCTCTTACGAAATCTATGATTTAAGGGTTCTTTTTTAATATCAACGTAATATCAAAAGATACAGTCGAGTTGAATAACTTCTCCTTTTTGAAGTCGGTTAAAATGAAGTTACCTCACAGCGAGTTTTATCCATATATCTAGGTTATAGGCCCGTCTGACGTAACTTTTATATTAGGTCCCGCCAGTATAATCTGTCAACATTACTCTGAACGTGTGTCGTAGAACTTTGACGATAAAGCGACGTCTAACGTCCACGTTTATATTTATGTGTTGCTCGAAAGGTAATAACTGTGTGACCGCACAGTTATTACTTTCAAGGTAGAAGTTAACTGTTTTATAACCATTATTTGCGTCTAAAACTAATTGAAAATTTACGATGTTTTTAAGTTAATCTGCTGGAAAAAGATAACTGGCAGAGCTGAAGACTGACTGTGGAAGCGTCATTTCCCAGAGATCTAAGGTTTTTGACGATTATATTGTTTACCCAAGACAAATTTTCTGACAAGGCAAGTCCAACTTCGAAGATCAATCGACGTATCCTACTCGGTTGGGCAATTTTTGAGAGATTACACATATTTTCACGATTAACTTAACCTTAACCATTTAATTAACTTAATTAATAAAAATAATTTTGGAAACAAAAGTGCGTATTTTCAGTCATAACATATGGATTTGAGACATAGCCCTTTACTTCTAGCTGTATACGTATAAGCAAGCTTAATGTCGCTCAGCTAGCTATGGAGAGGGCTATGCAAGTTTCTTATCGCGATATGTTTCATTTTAATCAGAATATTCAAAGTGCGTTATCAGCTTGAACATAAACACGAAATGATTCATCATCCATTCAAGTAAAAAAGTGAAGTGCCAATTGGCCGATCACATAGTTCCTACCACTACCACATGGGGTAAAGGCCGGCAACGCACCTGCATTTCCCCTGGTGTTGCAGTTGTTCATGAGTGGCGGTAGTCACTTAACATCAGGTGAGCCGTATGCTCGTTTGCCTCCCCCCCCCTTCTATAAAAAATCATAGAGTGGCGATTTGAAATAAATGCAGGAAGTCGATGAATGTAAGTGGCTTAGAACTGTGTTTTGTAGCGTTGCTTGGGATTTTTATGATCAGCAGTGGATTTGTGAAAGTCTGTAATGATGATGATAGCGAAAATGGGTTTCTCTTCTAATGACGTTCATGAAATTCTAGTATAGGAGACCTGGCTAAAGCCATTTTTGGATTCAAGTTTATTTCCCGTGCTAGATTATGTTCTAATAAGAAATGAACGTAGGTGGCTATCAATTTGTGTGCTTCGGTTCCGAATAAAATAGTGTTAGCCTCTCCATCTTGCTACACAGCTTCAGCGGAGGTTTTGTTTTTGGAACTTGATGTCAAAGGCGCAAGGATGCTTCTAGAAATTTTGTGTTGCCAACCCTCCTCCGATTATTTCGCCACTTTAAAAACGGCTCTCGAAGACGTTTGTTCTGAGTACACATACTGTATAATCATGAGCGATTTTAATACCAATTTGTTGAAGGTTTCTCTTCGTACTCAAAAACTTCAATCAATCATGGAGTCTGTCAATCTTTTCTTTCTCTCATTAAGGGCTACTCATCACAATGTCAATACCGATGACTCCTTGATTGAGCTTATTTTTGCTGCTTCTCCTGATCATGTTGCATCACACGGACAGTGGCCTGCTTTAGGTTTTTCGCGTCACGACCTTTTATACACTTCTTATAAGCTCAAACCACTCTCGTCCCTTACTGCCTGTACGCATTTTATCTAACTACGATAAGTTAATGAGTAACGCTCGAGATCTCAATTTAACTGTTTTAGTAGCAGACCCTACAGCTGACAGTATAGTCTCTTTAATTAATGATAAAGTTCACAGCTTGTTTGATGCATGCTCCTGTCCATAACGTCAGCTTTAGGCGTTCCCCGCCCCCTGGATGACAGAAGGCGTAAGGATGGCAATGGTAAATTGAGCCTGGTGGGGCGTTAGAGTGCTAATTTTAAATCCGGCGCGAATGACCTGGAAAATGGCTGTTGTAAGGAAGGAGCGGCAACTAATGAGAACAGCTAATGCCTGGACAGAAAAAAAGATGCACTTACTTGGGCGTTGATCTTCTGGCGGCCTTTTACTCAGGCCTGAGTTTGATGACGCTACGTTGCAGCTGTCATGGTGTTTTCACGGCCACTATTAGAAGGTTCTGTGGTGCGACTGCCACAGAGGTGCAATCACATCTAGCGTTAGTCTTTAACTAAGGCACGTCGACGACTCTCCACGGCTGGTGACGTGTTTTTTTCGACCTTCCACTTCTCGGTCAGCGCGTCTTATTGGTCACCCAAAATGACGCCACCATATCTGGCCTCCTTTTGGACATACCCGTCCAGGAAGGAAGCGGAAGGGAGGGGGATGAAATACTACTAGCTAATATAGTCTACAAAATATGCGTTTTGGCGCAACCAGAGCCTTTTTTAAATTCAGGAGGAGACGACCTGAAGAAAATTGGTCATTCTTTAAATTAGCCAGGAATAGGTTTAATCGGATGGTACGTGCTGCTAAACGCCGATATTTTCATAACTGTATAAATGATTTATCTCCTACCGAAGTGTGGAAATTCATCAGAACTGTGGTTGTTGGCAAGCCATCCACGCTGAACTGTGGTCCTTCTATATCTCTCGATGAGATAAATTAATTAAATCCTTTCCTTCAAAGCAATGAATCCTTAAGCCTGAACTAACACTGAACAAATGTTATTGTCTTAATGCAATATCTTCACATTCCAGCATTTATGTTCTCTCCTGTGGATCAGGATGAAAATAAGAAGTTTATTTTAGCAATCAAATCTAAGGCTATGGGCTGCGTTGAAATAAGCAGACAAATGTTCGTCACTATCTTAGATCCTCTTCTCTCTTGGCAAATTGCATGTACAATATAAAATAGGAAATTGTAAAAAAAAATACTGTTTTTTATACCTACACATAAATTGCCAGAAGAAGTCTCTAACTCTATAGTCAACCACCGAGTCGATCACCGAGTTGAATGCCTTCCTGTAGTCTGTACAGGCGGCGGAAAAGTTCCGACGTGTGCGCTTAACCAGTTTGCTAATGACCGCGTTAATAAGGAGTAGTTTATTGGTTCCACGACCACATGATGACAGGGTCCATGGGTGTAACACTTGCACCCTGGCTCGCTACTACTACCTCCAACCAAAGGACCTTCTCTGTGGTTTACGTGCTTCGACCACAGGCCCTGTCAGAATTTAAAATTATCGGCCGGATTCGCAGTCCGTTCCACATACTATTAGTCATCTCATTTTGGCCACGTAGGGTGCTTTGTTATTTACTATATCAATTAGCTTAGAAAAGTATAAAAGACCTACAGATACTCCTTAAAGTATAAGAATTTAAAAAAGTTACAAATGTATAAATACTAAAGAATACAACATTGACGCATTGTTTTGTGTACAAACATATACTAGAAACCATGATAAATAAAATCACTTCAGTCCCAGCTAGCAACTTCTGGTGAGCATTATATTATACGTACATAAACACTGGCGCCCATAGGGGTAGGCAGAGACTATTGGCTTCCATTTGGCACGATCACATCTCTCTCGCCTCCTTCATATCCATATACTTACGCATACATGCTCGTCGGTTAAGGGTACTCCTAATTTGGCCCGTTTTTAATAAATTGCTAATTTGGTCGATAAATTTTCGCCTAGGGCGTCCCTATCCGACTCTGCCATTCACTTCTGCAACATAAATTTTCTTTGTCACTCTTTCCTCATTCATTCTTTCCACATGACTAAACCACTGAAGCATTCCTTTCTTTATCCTGGTCACAACATCATCTTGCAAACCACACTCTTCTGTGTGGTTTGCATTATATTACTAGCCCTTATTTTTGCGAAACATATTTGCAATAAAACATACTTAAGTATTATGTGATCAAACACCCGACAAAGCAAGGGTACACACAGAATGTCCTTTTAAATAAACGTAGACAGAGCAACATTCATACAGAGTACAGCTGGGTAGAAACCTATTTAAAAGTATTTCAATCCACTGCAGGGAAGTAACGAAGCGTTCAAATAATGGATGCAATATTACCAACTTAACAAATGAGTTGAATTATGCATGAACTTCAGCTAAGTGGCGGCGTGTTAGGCATCCGATTTAATGGGAGGCACGTTCTCTTATTGCTATTAATAGAGTTTAATAATAGGTCTTTTCCTACGAAATTGCCGTTCTCCAGCCAATCTGTTCTGGCCATTTCAAACCAAAATAATTTTTTTTGGCTTAGAATTCTAACTTCAAATTAAATTTATTTTAAAAAAATTGATTTTTTTTTTCAAAATAGGAATTCGTTTATTTTTAAGCGTTATTTTTTATCGCATTTGAATCTTTTTCATCATCATTATTATATTTAAAAATTTGAGTAATTATGGAATTGAGTACCGCAGTGGCAGCAACAACGCAACAACAAACGGCACACAACATCAACGACGTTTACGGGGCGAATACTTTCGACTCCTTTGCTGTATTCATGATGAACGATGTAGCAAACTGGTTCGAGTGCGTGGTAGGTCTACAACAAAAGGGTGGAGACTGGCCCAACTTCTGGTTGTCCGATGGAGGAAGGGAGAGGGAGGAATTAAATTATGCAATTCATGCACACACTCTCCGAAATACACCTGTAGAAACTCAAAAGGCTGGCTACTTTTATTTTAATTTATTACACAGAAATATAGTCAGTTGTTCTTTATATTTTGCGTCTGTGTTCAAAGCTGGTAAGATTGGGTCTTCTATATGAATATAACAAATTTGGGTCGCTAATAAGCCTCTTAGATTGCCTTTCTATTGAGTCCAAATCCACTAGGTGGCATTTTACAGCACCAGCCAATATATGGCAGCAATATTCCACGCACGACCGGACTTGTCTTTTATAACAAGTAAGCAGCCGTCCCGGCGTGAAATATCGCCGCACCTATGCAAACTTTCCTGCAACTGCTTTGACCTTGATTTCAATGAATTGCGCGAAGTTCAGATTTAATTCAGATGTATTTCAGTAGAATATTTCGAAAAGAAGGAGCCAGTATGAGCTGGCTCCTTTTTGCAGTGAAGAGACACGCTTGTGTTTTGGAGGCGTTGAACTTAACAAGATTAGCGTTGGTCGGTCTTCTTGTATGGGAACAGCCAGTTTTGGTGACAGCCGTTAAAGTCCCACAGAAAGACTGCAAGGTGACGGAAACGCTGGAAGCAGATGTCATTGTATACACTGACTCAAGTAAGCAAGTGAATGGAATTTGAGCTCATGCAACCAAAAAATATATGGTGGATATTGGCGTTTGGCCTTCAACCACCAAACTGCTGGTTCAAATGTATTAAATAATGTTATGCGGTGCGGCTATTAATTTAAATAGAATAGTGGACTGTATATGAGCGCGGTGCGAGCGGTGAATGGAATTTAATTTATTCGCGATACTGCAAATCCCCTAAATTCGGGATATAGGAAGGACGTGAAGGAATGCATGTGCACCCACCTGGACTTCCGCTGATCTGCCTCGTGTCTCGATGGCTGCCGGCTGTCTTCACACTTATCAACTTCATAGATAATCACGAAATATAGCGTTATTGCAAATGTCTATACTTTTTACTATATGCTTGTATAATTCAATATCCAAATTACACAAGGGCGGGAGCGATGATGCGAGATATAAGCGGTGCGGTTGATTGCGTGTCTTCTCAATTGGATGCTCCAATCCAAGATAGTCTAAATACGCCGCATTCAACGGACATCCAATTTGGGTCTTTGTCAAGAAAAGTAAGTGCAGCTTCTCAGTCTCAAGATGGTGATGGACTATGCTGAGATTAAAGTGCAATCCTTGAATATTATTGAGATGCACTTTTAATGAGAGGACGTGCAACCGCTGTTTAGTGATACTTTTATTTTGAAGATAGATATTAAGAGTTAAGAGTGAGTAAGGATAGAGAATGGTAGTTGAACGAAGCGTTGCATTCGCCAACAAAGTACAAGGGTTACTGCATCCATGTGAACTTGATCTGGAGACAACGTGGACATCCGATCCCCCCAGAGATCGCCATCGGGTCCTCTCGCCAGGTCGCTAGCCAACACGTTGGATTAACCCTGGGATTTTTCGCTAGTTGGCGGGGCAGCCTTTCATGAGTACCTAATTCACAAATTGGACCTACCTACGGTCAACTAGCGAAACACCGTGCTTCGGATTCCACTACCCTCTACGACCAAGTATCCGACACAGTAACAACTGACACTTCACATCCGATTCACACTCACAACGCTACTGTTCAGACCCATTCAACCATATGTTATACCACACTCTATATGGCACCAAGCATCTAGCTGAAAAACGACAACATCATTTGGCGACATGACTTTGCATTGGTGGGATCGCAAAGCCAGCAGCTGAAACCTACCACCTGAATTGTGGTACTACCACCGGAATTGGTGCTGCTCATTCAGCACTACCCGGGGGACACGTGTAGGAAGTCAGATTTTAAATATTTCCTACGAACGCGTCTGATCTTACGACACCTACGGGATGATGTGGAATAGTGGATATTCTTACACTTAAGGAGCCTTACCACTTAGTATTCCTTTTAAGAGCGTTAAAATTTTATTAATATTGCGCAAGGGGTACGCTTGCGTGTAATTGGAAATTAGGCAATTTTAATAAGTGCTACCTGAGAAACTATACTTTTTAGGATTGATGTAGCGCATTATGTTTGTTATAACAGTACACTGTCTACCCGTGTACTCATAGAGGATACTACTACGTCTACTTAAGTGCTTAATTTGAATTCTTGGAATGGCGAATCGGATATTGCTGAAAAAGAACTGCATACACCATAGGATTTCGAGGGTTTTATACAAGTAAGTCAAATATCCCGCAGCTTATTTTTCACGAATTTTCCCATAGGCTCATCTAACCCTACCACGGGATGAAATAAGGCGATAGATTCTCTTACATCAGTACCAGATTTTTAACGTGGTGGAACTACGCTGCAGCCATGTGTTGTAAAAAAGATGTTTAATCCCACTGTGTTTCGTATGGTGAGTGTAGATAACCGGAGACCCTTTTGAGGCATTCCTTCTTAGTCATCAGGAGTGACAACGAATCTGCATTCGGATTCTTAATCGAGGATAAATGTAGATGTCGATAGGCCACAGCATTCACTTACCATCACAGGTGGGCTGTGTGTTCGTTTGTCATATTTATTTATGACAAAAAATCCCAAACACAGTTTAGATTTTTTCTTACTTCAGTTATTATAAATAAACTGTAGAATAAAACGATTCATAATACATAAAGTAAATTAGATACTTTTATAGTACTTCATGTATGGAAGTGAATGCTGGGCCGTCAAGAAGAAGGATGAAAATAGACTGCATGCGAATGAAATAAGAATGTTACGATGGATGTGTGGTGTGACAAGGATGGATAAGATAAGGAATGAGTATATAAGAGGAAGCCTGAAAGTAGCGCCAGTGGTAGAAAAGGTGAGAGGAAGCAGATTGGCATGGTTTGGGCATGTGATGCGGAGGAATGAAAGTCATGTCACAATACGAGTGTTGAATATGAATGTGGAAGGACACACGGGCAGAGGAAGGCCGAATAAAAGATGGATCGATTGTGTGAAGAGTGATATGAGAATGAAAGGAGTAAGTATGGAAATGACGGCTGATAGAGAGGAATGGAACAAGAAGGTTTACTGCGCCGACCCCAGATAATGGGAAATGGTTTAGAGAATGATGATTATAGTACTTCGACAGCTTCAGCAACAATGGAGTTTCATTTACAGAGTAATTTTGAGAATAACGTATTGAGTAAATTTATTCAATAACTATGTAAATACGGTTTGAAGAATCGGTCGAGTATTCCCAAAGGCGCAACCTCATGCATAAGAAGCAGAGGTGGTCCATCAGTTTATCCAGGGAATGGGAAACTTTGACTGTGAGCTATTGTTTAAATTCATAACTATTAAATAAATGCAATATCAATACAATCATACGTTAATTTGAGCCAATTTGTCATGAAAATGTTAAAAATTAAGTAGTTAAGATGCGTGTAATAATATAAAATGATGTGTTTAATCTGGTCTGTAGAGAACCCACCGCCCTCCCTCAATTGCATGCACTTTCCTCGTCACCAGTTACTTCAACACCACTATTTTCACTACTTCCTAGTGAGGACAGGCCACTTACTCCAACACCACTACACTGGGAAAGACACACCACCGTCGTTAATACGACGTGTTTCGCCTCTAAACGAGGTATTCATAGATGAAATATACTATGGGATGGCTGACCGCAAAGTGAGCGGGCTTCCACTGCAGCGTATATAATCGTGTAAATCATAGAATACTATAATACATACATAATAGAACGAGGCAGTGGGCGGAGCCCGTGTAGCCACTAAAATGTCACTAACATGTCAATTCACACGTATAATTGTCAACACGAGATTTATTTTGACGTTACAGTCGTTTCCAAATTTCGCATGCAAATTATTTAGAAAATGCCAAATTGCATACTATTTACAAATAAATATGTATTAAAATTTAGACAATTTTTTAATGATGATCTTAAATATTAATCAAGTCTAAAATATTTAAACTTACTCAGTCTGACAACACCGCGAATCGGGTTTGTAACAGTGATAATACGACGTAATTGCTTATATGTGTGCTCTCGGCGACGCCAACCCTTGTATAAAATAAGGTTGACAGCCATTCTATTGTGTACTATAGTATTCTATGGTGTAAATCGTGTAAATACAGCGTATTATCGACGGTGTAGTGTTCTTCCTAATGTTGGTATTAGTGGTGACGGGTGTAGTGCACGCAATTGAGGGAGAGCGAAAAATGCTCCCAAAAACAGTTCGTACATATCATTTTGGTTTATTACGCCGAAATTAGTAAATTAATTTTTAACTTATTTTAATGAAATAAACTATGTCTATTTCATTAAAATATGTTAAAAATATAAAACGAGTCGTCATACTTACACTCAAAATTATACATATTTGTAACGTTGTTATACAAAAATATATATATTTAGTAAACAAAATTCTACGTTTTAACTCATAGTAATATTTATGACGATTATAAAGTGAAAGAACCTTTACTTAAACAGTAAACTGGCACGAGGGTCGGCAAAATAAGCCGTGGTCAGTAAAGTAAGCGTGGGCAAACGTATTGACCATTTTGTATGTTCCATGGTTCTGACGTCATATAATGTGTTCCTTAAGTAATTTGCTTGAGGAAGCCATTGACTTTCAAAAAAACTTTAGTATATCAATCAAGAACGCCAACACAATCATCTTTCCCATTGTATAACGTTGTTCACTTCTACCTCTTCATGTGTGTCAACATTTATTGCGGTGTCTTGGCGACAAACGGGAATCCATCATACTCATTCGTCCCATGGGTTGCGTAAGAAGCGATATGGGTAATGCTTTAAAAAAGTTTTTGTCTTCCGCTAGCGGTGTAACCATTTTGTTTCCGTTAGACGGAAAATACTCAGATTGGTGACGCTTCGATCGTGAATGCGCCTGACAAGCGTGACTACAACAAGAAGGATATAGGATACGAAATAATAATTTTAAAAAAGTACTACGACTAGTTGATACTCAGTGCTTTCCAAGCATGACAACTTTAATGTTTTCTTATATTTACTTCTAACCTCCTACTTTCCTCGTACTTTTAAATATTATTTTATTAATTTTAATTCATATTTATCAATTCTAAATTGTAACACGTTCACAAAGCAATTCCATAAATATTATTATTTTACTAAATTTTATTTACTAAACTATTACTAAATTTTATTTTATGTTTCACATATGCCGGGCGTCCCGTAATGGCCAATATTAATTTTTACCTTTGGCTCTGGTACTAAATATTTTTGTGAGATTGCTATAAAGGTATAAAAAACATTGATTTAAAGCCAACCTCAACTCTTAACTATCGAAAGGTCTGTGGAATGTAGAGGTTATAGAAAGAGTATTACCACTGCAAGAGCATTTACAAACCTGCTTTTAGCTATTGTGATTAGGTGTGATAATTCTTTAAAATAATGGGTGATATCCAGCGCATTTTTAAAAGTCCTACAGAGGTACGATGAATATCATCCCTAGACAACTTGATCCGGAGAGCAAAACACTTAAAAGTATCGTGTTAGTCAACACGATGTTTGGTACTGCGAACTTTAATCCAACTGCCACCTGTGTGACATCCGGCAGTTGACTTTTACGAGATGATGAAGTATAAGATCAAACATAGAAAAGAAAGATATTGCTCTAGAAAGCAAATAATTTTGCCCAAACTTATTTTTTGGGATTTACTAAAAACATAAAATAAAAACAATATAGCTCGTAAAATATCTGATGTCATAAACCTTGCACACTTATTTTGCATGAAAAAGAATAACAGGATCCAAAAGAAACTGAAATTGTACATATTGGAAGCAAACAAGTGTGAGCTTTGAAAAGAAATGCTTAACAAGATTTAGTGTGTCTCAAGTTATAAGACTTGTGAGACTTGTGTGCCTATAAGCTTGATGAAATTATATTTGGTTTTCTAATTTAAGTTTTAAAAAAGCTTTCTACGGAGAATTTAATAATTTTTGAAATTTATAAAAGAAATCGCAGTTTTTGCAATAAAATAATAAAAAAATGAA
This sequence comes from Parnassius smintheus behrii, assembly GCA_036936625.1. NCBI lineage: Eukaryota > Metazoa > Arthropoda > Insecta > Lepidoptera > Papilionidae > Parnassius > Parnassius smintheus. The sequence continues at coordinate 45,894,216 of JAUPFT010000010.1, read as the reverse complement.
AATACAATATGATAAAAGTGTTTTACAAAGGCCGATAAAAACAGTAAACTTGTATGGAAGTTCATTAAAAATAATACCTTCAGTTCAAAAACCCTTGGACCCCCACTTGAACTACTGCCACTAGACAAAAGCTTAAATGAAACGACTAATAAAGTAAATATTTTTTATTAATTTTGGCAAAAATACCAGAAAAAGCTTCAAAATTAAGCAACACTCGAAATTAAATTTTTATGCCTACCTGCTTTGATTCTAAATTAAATTATTTTGTATTGTTAAATACGGACATTTTTATTATAATTACATTTTATGTATAATAACTGACTTATAAAAAGATTGTGATACTCAAAAGATTTAAACATTTACTGGCTGCCCCGTTAACACATATCTTTCAATTATGACTATCTAAGGGTATTTTTCCGAAAGTGGTTAAAAAAAGCTTTGGTTTCTCCTATATACAAAGTTGGCGATAAAAACTTAGTAACTATAGGCCAATTTCAGTTTTATCTGATTTATCTAAAAAAATTGAAAAAATCATAAAAACGGGTTAATAAAATACATGGAAACTAACATTTTGTTGTCAGACAGACAATTTGGTATTAGACCTAAGAGATCATGTAAAGACGCTATGCAGATTATGTCACAAGTAATCTTGACAATAGTATGCACTCAATTGGAATCTTTTTAGACCTTGCCAAAACAATTGATACTATCTCTTACAATATACTATTGCGAAAGCTTGAAACACTTGGCATAAGGGGAACTCAACTACATCTTTTTACCGATTACCTTAGTGATCGCTCTCAATGTGTTAAAATCGGTGAGTTTACAAGTACTGAATTACAAAACAGCTCTTGCGGCATCCCACAGGCAGTATTTTGAGGCCTACATTGTTCCTAATTTAAATAAATGACTTATGCAATCCCCAACTACAAAATGGTGTCATAATGTCATATGCAGATGACACAGCCCTGTTGTTCTCAGCTAAATCACGTGATGAGGTTTAAAAATATGCCCAACAAGGCTTTTAATATAGCATAGTATAGTATTCCTTAACGTAGTATTTAATTGGCTTATTAACAATATTCTAAATTCAAACGCAGATAAAACACAATATATGTTATTTTAATGAGAAACAACACAAACACCTACTCACCTAAATATTTACGCTCACAACTGTGACTCGTATGATGACACTGCATGTGCATGCTCCACATTAACAAAAACAGACAATATAAAATATCTAGGTGTGATACCTAGATATTTCATATTGTCTGTTGACATAAATTTAAATACCCGCAAGGACATCGTTTTACTTTGTGCTACAGTTCGTAAATTAATAAACATTTTTAAATTTCTCCGTAACAACGCTGACTTTAAATTGATAAGACAGGTCTATTTAGCGTTGTGTCAATCCATACCCACTTATGGCACTACGCTCTTTCAGAATACCAGCATAAAATAGCAGCTTAATGTTGTTGTGTTTTTACAGTGATAATAGAAAACCGGAGACCCTTTTTTGGAAACACAGCATTTCATCTAAACAGACAATCAAAAAAAATCTAAACAGATCTAAACAGACAAGAAGAAAATCGCAATAGTTTTTGCTCACGAGAAATCCTCAATCACATACCTAAACAAACCATTGCCTCTTCTTTTTTTTGAAAATAAAATTGATACGACGCCAAAATATAAAAGTGGCTCATGAATTCATCATATCACATCACGTCCGGTGGAAAGAATTCTCTAAACACGGAGCAATAACTTGGCTACACAACGCGGGATTGCTTACAAACCATTTGCGTTCAAATAATTCCTGAATGTTTTCTTTGAAGCCTTTTTAACGATCGCCTTAGGGACACCAATTATTTCTCTATTATAATAATTTATATTAACTATTATTACAAATACCAAGTACAAAATACAAACACAAATACAAATGAATTACTTCAGTAATGTAACCTATAATTATATGTAATTTGAGATTTTTTTAAAACATTCTTTCTCTTTTAACATAATATGTGTTTTATATAAATAGCAGCTCAATGTTGCTGTATTTTGTAAGGTGAGTGTAGAAAACCGGAGACCGGAAACTATGCATTCCTGTTTTAGTGTCGTCCTCAGGGATGACAAAGAATCTGCATTCTAATTCATAATCGAGGACAGATGTAGTAGTTTATGGGCCACAGCATTTACTTGCCATCAGGCTGACTGTGTGTTCGTTAGTCACGTTTAATTTGTAAAAGTATTGTATATTTGATACATAAAGTGAGATATTTCTATTATGTATTATTTTCTAATAGAGCAAAGAAAAACCTACATATTTACAACCTCTTGCCTTAGTGAGATAAAATTGATTTTATGTTAGTTTAACGGTGAAGATTTTTATGATGTCATTTTAGGACGAATTTTCGATAGGTCTTAACTGCGTTTTTAATATTTTTCAGATTTCTTAATTTTTCTGATGGTCTTTTCAAGAACGTACCAAAAAAGCATGAAATTGTCTTGTTTATTAAAAGCTTACTGTTGAATGTCCATCCAACCCATCCGCCAGATAATGTTGCCTGCTAACACTTAGCAGGTGGTTTGGCAGCCTTTTTTTAATATCTTTGTGTTGTTTTCAGGAAAATAATGCTGCCTATCTCCCTGTTGTATCTTACAGCACCCACGGGTGGATATGTGGTGATCGATTCTCTTGCGCTGCCTATACATGACATCAGACTTCGTCCGTCAATCAGAAACTAAACGCAAGCACTTGAGGATGGCTTTAAAAAAACCCTATGCTTCCACTAATTACTCAACTCTTACTCCTTTAGGTAAGTCTTAGGTGGCTGATGGAAATTTACAATGCAATCTTGGAAGGTAAGTCACACTACGTAAATTTAAACAAATTTTTTTCTTTTTACATTACGCGAACAAACCGAGATCTATGGGCACCAATGAAATTGTTAATAACAATTTGGTGCTGATTTACTAGGTAGATACTCTACTAGGTAGAGGTATTCGATTGCGGAGGAAACTACTGTGAGTAAACTTGCAGGTCCGAGAAATCCAAAATATATGAATATATGTGAAATCCGGCTACACACATTGGGGCATTTCCCTTTTTTTGTTGAAAAATCCTTTCCAAAATGAGTAAAACATATGCTATACGTTATATTACGCAACCGCCTGTAAGCTAACAAGACTTTATAAGCAATATAATTTGTCTTTTTATCCTGTTGCCCTTCTCTCCGAAGTATTCTACAATTAGTTTCAATCCATTAATTTTAATGTCGTCTGCTTCTGAGCAACTGGAATGAATCGTAAATACGAGCTTCAAGCAACGAAGTGAAAAACGTTATGAATAATGCACAAATTTATCTGAGCCATAATTTTTAATAATAGATCCTCACCTATGAAATTGCCGCTTTGCAGTACTGGCGAATTCAAATCAAAAAATTTTTGTTCGACTAAGAATTTTAATTGCAAATTAATTTCATTTTAAAAGCATGGAATTCTTGTTAAAAATCAGTCATTTGCTTATTGATAAGCGTTATTTTTCCACTGTATTTGAACCCTTTTTGTGATTATGGATACGTTAAAAATTCGAGTAAATATGAAATACGAGTACCGTCGTGGTATTAACGCGGATTAAGCGAGATGCAACATCAACGACGTGTACGGATCAAATACTACAAATAAACACACCTGTTATTGTTTTGCCCGCTTCCGGCTGTCAGATAAAAGTGATACCTACCACCCAATCGGACTGCTGGCCAAAAGTCCCATGTTAGTCTGGGATCATTAGGTCCCATGTTTATTATTTTTATATAGAATAAGGGTACCAAATGAGCACAGAGTCCACCTGATGGTAAGTTGATGCTGTGGCCCATAGACATCTAAATTTATCTTCAATTAATAATCAAAATGCAGATATGTTGTCACCCCTAAGCACCGAGATGTAATGCCTTGTTTTCAGTAAAAAGGGTCTCCGGTTCGTCGCACTCACTAAACAAAACACAGGAGCATTAAACTATTTTACGCTGGTATTCTGGAGATGCTACTATTTATGTGGGACTTATACACACAAAAGAATCTGCCAACTATGTTACTTGCCTAGAATATTTTAAAGCAACTAATAAGATGTTGGGTTTGTGATTGTGTAAGCGATGGTCTAGCCACTTAACTATTTATTCACAATTTTCTATCTAAGCCCACATTTTTTTAAGTACACGTGGTCCGAGTAGCTGCCTACTCTTTGCACCCTGCTACACCCTTGGGTTACTACCACCTTTACAGGCGAAATGCTGTTCATAAACATGATTTGAAATTTACTTTAAAAGGCTCATTTTCACACGTCTTGTTGAATCATCACGTAGGATTAATATTATAATATTTGTAAAGAAAAATGATATGTCCTCATTTCGAATTGCTGGAACGCTAATTGAAAAATTTTTGTTCGACTAAAAATTTTAATTGCAAATAAATTTCATCTTAAAAACATGGAATTATTGTTAAAAATCAGTCATTTGTTTATTGATAAGCGTTATTTTTCCACTGTATTTGAACCCTTTTTGTGATTATGGATACGTTGAAAATTGGAGTAAATATGGAATACGAGTACCGTCGTGGTATTAACGCGGTTTAAGCGACACGCAACATCAACGACGTTTACGGATAAAATACTACAAATAAACACACCTGTTATTGTTTTGCCCGCTTCCGTTTCGGAAATTTTGACCTGAAAAATAAATCCATTGGTCACCCGATAATTTAGGTTGGAAATGGCACGACGAATGAAAGGCGATTTCGGAAGCTGATGATACTTAATTTACTACGAAATTAGCAGAATCTTTTGACGTTAGCATCAAAACAATAACTAATATAACTTTTGCATCAATTTGCACCATAGACTGTGAATTAAGACATAGACTTAAGTAGTGTAGACATGTGTAAATCGTGAATAATTCGTTAATTTGACCCAGTTCACATAAAAATAATGATGATTGCAATTACATTTTGAACGTGCTGGATGAAACGATTGACGGGACCTATGACCAAAATGTTTAGTAATGTTCGACGACCATTGAAGTGTTGAAACGCGAAATGATCCATTTGAATAAATCCAGTTCATAAAATACTTGAATAATCGGGTCACTAGAAATTAGTGAATGGGAATGTTTAGTTAAGTGACAATGCAAGACAAATATCCGATGCCCTCCTGTAGATGTTGTAAAAGGCGGTAGGGGGAAACAAACCAGGATATCAGCAAAAGCGTTTTCCGGTAACAAACCGAAAATAAAATCTGCAGCAGCTAACTCGTCTGCCAAGCGTGGCAACTATGGCAAACAAACCGTATGAGGCAATCGGTGGGGAGGCTATGTTCATAAGTGGATTCGATAGGCTGCAATGAGTAAAATTATGGTAGGCGTAGTTATTGAACATTCGTTTGAATAGGTTTACTGTTTTATTTTGTGAGTCATTACTTATATAAGTACACTACTTGAGGGATGACTATGTTCAGATGTTACCTCGTTGGTGAAGTAGCTGTAAGTGCAACTGTTGAGGTACTGAGTTTGCAAACCGAGTCGGATTAAAATTTGCTTTTTTATCAAGAAATTCTCATTAGCAGTCCGGAGTCTGGGATTTGGCGGTATCTTGGAAATAACGTAAAGCTTTGGGACCTGCGCTTGATCTCTCTTCGGCCATGTCAGATTATCGTGCACTCGGGCACTGTGATCTTGTTCTGCGCTGATTGCTAGTATCTATTTAGTTTGCCCATAGTAACCGAAATCCGGTCACAGGACGTTATATTCCACAGAGGAATTGTGAAGGGCTGTAGCGATGATTATGATCATATTATGAATATTGATCCATGGTAACTCACGATTTTAAAGACGTTATGATGTAAAAAAGGGTTGTAATGATGATGATGAAAATGAAAAAATGAATATTTTGCAGTGGTAGCTCAGGGAGAAAGGGTTTAATAAAATTTCATAAGACGTGAAAACATCTAGTGAAACAAAGTTAGTGCTAACTCATCACGAAATCCATTGATGTCTTAGATAAAATAAGATGCTTTATTGCTTGTTAGAATATGGTACATTACTGTTGTTACAAAAGAATTTCGACCCTAAACATTCTGCCCTTTCCGGCGTACAAATACTTTCAGAAACATATCCTTACATATTATCCATTGATTCAAAAAGACCTAAGGTGTGTTTACGTCCCTTGTGAGTTTATAAGATGGAATACATGTCATATCATTATATTAGGTATTGAAATCATAAGACTACTTAAAAACAGCTTCGTAACGCATTACGATTGGTTGTGCGTTCAGGGACGCGGGTTCCAATCCCGCACGGAACAAATGGTTTGACCTAAATATTATTGTTCCATTATTTGTCCGTATGCAGTATGTAATACGTCTACGGTGCAGAAGAAAATCATTAAATACATTGTGAGAGGGACCTTTTAACATAAGCGTTAAAAACAACAATATAATTAATGCATACATAAAAGACATATTGATTTGATTATATATAAATGAAAATGTAACATGGCATATAAAAATTTCGCCTTGTAGTAGCAGTGTAATCAAACTCCTTTCTAATTTAAACCGTGGGTGTCATAAGAGGTGACAAAGTGAAGTGAAACAGCAGATGGGCCGCAGAAAAATTTTGATATCAGGTCAAAATCTTTTAAAAATCAAAATCCAAATGCGTTGTCACCTCTGAAGGCAAAGATGGAATGCCTCGTTTCTAGTAAAAAGGCTTTCCGTTTCTCTAGATTCACCATACGAAACACAGCAGCATTAAAATTTATTAAAAATAAAACTACTACTAATAATTTAGTACTTTGTACTTCAAATCAATTGATTTAAAAATTAATTTTAACAAAATAATATAAAAATTAGGATCTTTAAAGATTAAAGAAAAAATCACACATAACTTGATAATTAAAATGATGTACAACTTCATCCCGCGCCTTGATTATTAAAATGGCGGGCGGGCGCGTTCCGTACACTGCTAAATCTTGCTGAATCCCTAGCTTTAGAGTATACCGTTCGGCCGACAGCGGATTACTACTAAATTAAAACATACATATTTAACATGCAAAAGTGGCCAGTTGGCCGCTTTGTGCACGTACGCTTCATTTAAAATGCTGGGTGCTAAGGGTTTTTGCTTAAAAGAGCCGCGCTGTTAATGTGTAATCTCATATATCTATAAATCTGCTCGCCCGGGGAAAGACCACGCTTGCACGGAATATCAGCGTAAAATAACAACTTAACACTGCTACGCTTCTTATAATTTTGCACAGCCTGTCTCGGATTGGGCGCGACTAAATCTAGTTCAGTTTTATCCCTAAGATACACAAGTTTGCGCGCTTACCGCTAAAAAGAACCACTTTGTCGTATCTCCTCAGTTTCAAGGCACACCCCTTGCTGCCTCAGCTAGCAACGGAATCCTCGACGTCGACATATCGAATACTGTGTAGACTCGAGGTTACTTGGAAGGGAAAGCTACTATGGGTCTTAAAAAAGTTGGCATGCTGAGCAGAGCGAGATAGTATTTCATGCTGGCATATCGCTTGCAACTTCACTAGGCACAGGTTCGACCTCATATGGAATATTATTCTGTTCCGGGGCACCCCAGTGACAGCTCCTTCTACTTGACCGCATCTAGTGCACAGCGGTTTGAATCTTTGCCTACTGAGTTCTGCTTTCGCTTCTTGCGCAGCTTCACTGGCGCAGCGCAGGGATGTTGAATCCCTTTGTATTGTATATCGCATTTACTAATTTAATTCTAGCCGCCAAATTTCACAAACGCATATCTCGTTAAAATTCACGATACTTTCCTCACCATCTGGATGCATGGCGGTCCACCATAGTGCGTTTAACTAGGAGTTTACTTCCTTGTACAACTTCTCCGTAGAATTGTTTACCACTGGCAATATTTCCGGCCGATACAACATAGGGACCTTCAAGAAAAGAGTTCACTCCTTTCTAAAAGGCAGGCAACGCACCTGCGTATGCGTTCATAGGTGGCATTAGTCACTTACCATCAGGTGAGCTGCATGCTCGTTTGCCCCCTCTTCTATAAAAAATGTGCATTTAAAGAAAAGTCAATAATTTGAAGACATCTGAAACATTTATTTTTTCAATAAACTTTTTTAAGCAGTCGGCTTTTTTTAATTTCTATTTCAACCTATAAACTTGTTTGTTTCTATCGTGGCATTACATCTTAATGTGAAAGGGTGGTTTTACATCTGTTAGTATATATTTATTTTATTTATTTATTTATAAATTTATTTAAATCAACAAGGATCATAGGGTAAAATAACATTCATTAACATCTATTTTAATACTAAAATTATAAATCATTACTATCTTATTAACATTATATATTATTAATTTTATCAAATGCGTGAGTATTTATAATAATATCGAAAACAAAATAATTATTTAATAATAATAAGAACATAACATACATCGATTTCACCGTTACATACACCATATGAGAGCCGTGATAGCTCAGTGGTTAACGCTTGCTGTAAATATACCAGAACGCAAGTAACCCGGGTTTGATCCCCGCCGGCACCAATGAAATTGTTAATTGCAATTTTAAGTGCTGATTTACCACGTGCTCGGCGGTGAAGAAAACCTCGTGAGGAAACCTGCATGTCTGAGGAATAAGAAAAAAAAATATTTCTTTATTTTTATTTTTATTAAGTATATAGGCTGTAACTTTACTTTACTTGCTTTACTTGTACACCAATTTAATTATATATTAACAGAACCACCAACCAAACTAATGATATAATATAATAATTTTTGTTAAAAATACAAAGAAAAAGTGTAAATATATGTAAGTAAAATTAGGTAATAAATTAGTTCATATACCTGACGTGCCTGTCCGAGGCAATGGTTACATGGACATAAACCCAGTGCCACAAAAAAGTACACTCGGGTTTTTCACTTATTACGTTAAGAATGTTGTTGGCGCTCCCACGAACCCTGTGCATCAGTGACGCAGTTCTTTTGCGAATAAATGTTGAAAAATTGTCTATGTGGGCGTCAACAAACATACCTGATGCACTACAGTAACGTGGGAACCCCAGCAACAATCTAAAAGCGTTATTACATTGTGTACTTAGGGTTTTTTATGCACGCCGCGTATATCCGACCCATAAGGCACACGTATAGAGGGATTGGCAATAGACCTTAAATAAAGTAAATTTTACCTCGGCTACACACAGCATACAGCGTGAGAACCGACGGGCCAGCATATTGCAGCGGACAGCCAGAGCCCTCCTTTCTCTTTCAATGTCTTTATCATCTTTTAAATCTTCGGTAACAACACGGCCTAGGTACTTAAATTCAGTTACTCGTTTAAGTGCAACACCCCCTAAAGTTACAGGTGGTACAAAATTTGGTTTCTTCGTGCACACTTAAACACCATGAGCTCACTCTTCGCAACATTATATTTTAGACCGTGGGCTTTTGCATAAACCTTACATATGAATAAAAGCCGTCTGAGTGCACTGACTGACGGGCTTAGAAGCACCATGTCGTCGGCGTAACTGATGTTGTTCATGCAGTGTCCATCAATAGAGCAGCCGACAAGTGCACTCCCGAGTCTATCAATCAGTTCATTTATATATAAATTAAAAGGCGTAAGTGAGGTTAATCCCCCTTGTCTCACACCGCATTCCAATTTGTACTCGTCCGACAGTGCACTAGACCACCTTACCTGATTAATTTGATGATCGTATGTAACGTTGCACGTACATGTATGCATAATTATAATTAAACGGTTTATTAAAATTAAATAAACATTTAATAAACTAAATAAAAATAAAATAAAAGTTATTAACAAAAATAATTCTATAATTAACTTAGGTATCCTATTAATAAAACAAATGAGTAAACTAAAAGAACGAATTAAATAATAAATCAAATATTAAAATATTGTATTTCGAACAAACACCTTGACGCTTCGTTACTCTATGCGCTTTGCAACTCTCGCGTCAGAGTTTTACCCGGCCGGCATTATTCCACGGCGTCGCGCTCCCGATCATTCTCCGCCCGAGCGCCCTGGGAGGCGCACACTACCACTGCAGCCGCGTTCACAAGCTCTGCTTTGTGTCCTCGTACGCGCTTGCAAATTTTAATCCCATTTTGGAAAAAGTTTAAAATAATATAATAATTCCGGCACTGTGGCCGTATAGTTTTTTCGTTAATTCTCGTCACCGAGACCTCCGTATCGTCTTGCACCCCGTAAGGGGTGCAATTTTACGACTACAACCGTGGCGGTCGTCCTTTTTAAGAGGGCCTAGGCCTCCCCTCGACGCCGCCACCGCCACAGCCAGCTGCCCACGGCGCTCCCCGTGAACAGTCCAACCCCCCGGCCCTGCTCGACCACCTCGCGGCCACATAGGGGAGTACCTGACCCCGCCAGTGAAGCCAGACGGGCATTTTTTTAAAATTATCGGAACCACGCCCACGACCTTTTTTTTTGACTGGTTGTTGTCTTATTTTCAATACCAGCCGTAACACTGGCGCCCATAAACGTGGTAAAAAAGGTCTGGTTTCACTGCGTAGGAGTAGTTGGTGTTTGTGTCGTTTTGTGTTTGTGAAACGTTTTTGTTTTTTTTTGTTTTTGGTTACAGCAACTAATGTGTACGAATTTCATTATTGTGTTTGTTTTAGGAATTTTATTGAATTTCAATTGATTTAATTATTTACTTTTATTATTTGAGAGATCATAAACTTTAATTCCTAACTAAGAATTTGTTTAGTTTCGAACAACTTTTCTTAATCACTCTATGCCGTGCACTACCCTATGTTGTTTACGTTCTATCATTGTACAGAGTAGTTAGCGTGCAGAGTGGTCACTGTGTAATCTGTGATAGGGTAAAATTAATATTGTTCCGAGGTATTACTATTCTATTCTGCAGTAGGTTTTTTATCTCGTGGTTTTTTCTTTTCTGTGAAATTATTATTATTGAAATTTTATGAATTGTAACTATTCCCTATTGTTGCTGCAGATCTCTAGTTCAGTGAGTCACGCATGCGTTGGTAGTATTTTAAATTATTCAATCAATTGTTTTTTATTTTAATTCTTAGGCTTATTATTATTATCTTGTTGTTGTTTTATTTAATTGTTCGAGTACATATTAGTTGCGTATTTTAATTTTTTGTTGCGCTGCTTCTTTTATTTTGGTGGCAGTTGCTCTATCCTTTTTACTGCTTCTTTTATACGCCAATCGTTTTAGTCAACCAGAACATTCTTAGTACCTGATATTGTAATTGTAACGGAACGGAGTAGATTAAGTCAGCAACGACTCAACACTTACCTCTTTGCGGTTATACGCGTGTTATAATGGCGCACCCGGTTAAATTCCTATCGTTGCAAAAGTCGGAGTTAGAATACGAAGTTGCCATTAGAGGTGCCACCCCGGCTGACACAGTCAGACAGTTACGCGAGCAGATTGCTAAATTAGGTCCACTCTTTCCTTCGGAGGACATTCTCGAGAGCGTTTTTTCTGTCGGCGATGATTTAAAGGGAGTCAGCGATGCTTTAATTAAGCTAAGAGCATATATCGAGGCGCCTAGCGATGGGAATGCGTTGCTTCGTGCTCGCAACCTCATTAACCACCTCCATCATCGACTCAACCGTATAGTTTGTGATAGCACGACCCAGCAAGGGGTGGTGGATACGTGTGTTTCGGAATACAGGCAACTTTTGGAACGCTATAATGCTATTACTGCTACTGATTCCACCCCTTCTCTGGCATCTAGAGACCCTCAGTCTACTGCTGCTTTACCTCTCAACGTTAACGTAACTTGTGAGCGCGGCGTGGCTAGTGAGTTCACTAAGTTTAAGTTCGACGGCAAATCTTGCGTTCGTGCATTTATCCAGCGCATCAATGAATACAGCCAGTCGAGGAATATACCGGGGGAAAAACTGCTGTCTTACTGCGCTGAGATTTTTACCGGCGATGCCTTGCATTGGTATCGTGCCATTCGGGACCAGGTATCTAATTGGGACGAGTTAGTTTCCCTTCTCAGAGAAGATTTCGACCAGACCGATTATGATTACAGACTCTTGTCGGAGATTCGGGCCAGAACTCAGGGCGAGTCTGAAAATATAACTATTTACACTTCTATTATGACTGGGCTATTCTCACGTTTGTCCAAGAGCCTGTCTAACGAAGACAAACTTGAGATAATTTTACATAACATCCGCCCATGCTACGCCAGCACCTTAGCTTCTGTCCCGAAGATCTCAGACCTCGACACCTTGCGTTCGCTCTGTCGTAATTACGAGAACATTCAGGCTCACCTAGTGGGATTCCACGAACCTCCGAAGGTCTCTTCAGGAACACTGGCGCCAGAGTTTGCTTACGCTGGTCAGTCTGCAAGTAGGTTTAATCAAGGCAGCGGCCAAAGTTTCAATAAAAGACCTTACAATAACTTTTACAATAAAAGCAACAGTAATTACAATACAGGTAATAAAACGTATACTAAAAATGATAATTATGTGCATGCGGTGCAACAGCGGTACCAAAAGTCTCCTTATTGTCCGAGGTGTCGTAATAACACCCACAACCTTCGTCAATGCAAAGCAAATAGGGATAGAATATTTTGTTTTGTTTGTGGCCAGGAAGGCGTCAAGTCACCAGACTGTCCGAAGTGTGGCAAGGATAAACCGAGCACTTCAAAAAACTGATAGACCAGCAGAATTGTACTGAAGTCCTGCCACCCAAGTTTGACCAAGAGGATTGGCAGAGCTGGCTTAACGCTGTTAACGTTTTCTTCAATTCTTATAAAGTTGATACAATTCTGCTGGACAAACCATTGCAGGATCCTAGACCTTACGCTTGTGTACAAAGCAATGATTTTAAGCTATTTGGCCTCTTAGATTCAGGCTCAGCTGTGTCCATTTTAGGTGATAAAGCTTATAGGAAGCTAGAGGAACGGGGTTTACAGCTGCATAGGGACAACCTAATTACAGTCACGGCTGCTGGGGGTCAATCTATGACCAGCATTGGCTATATGTTTCTCCCTATAAACTTTGAGAATGAGTACCATATAATTAAGTCATTTGTTGTGCCAGACATCAATATTGATCTCGTGTTGGGGATCGATTTTTGGCGCGAGTTTAACATTTTTCCTAGACATTTCTCAAGCATTACATTTTCTAATGCCGCAGTATTGAATGCTAGCCTTAGTACCGATTCTACCACTTTCATACAAGCGTATGACCACTTAACTGTTTCGGAGAGATCAGTGGCGGATGACATCATTTCTCAATTTAGCGACATTTCCGCCGAACGTCGGGGTTTGGGCGAGACGAGTTTGGTCACCCACCGTATTGATACGGGAGATGCTGAGCCAGTTCGTCAAAGGTACTATAGGTTGTCTCCAGAGAAGCAGCGGATCCTTGCCGAACAGGTCGACGAGTTGCTGGCTCTGGACGTAATTGAGCAGTGCGAAAGTGCTTGGTCATCACCAGTTCTCATTGTTACGAAGAAAAACGGTCAGCCTCGGTTTTGCCTCGACAGCCGCAAGCTCAATTCCATCACGAAGCGCGACGCCTATAGTCTACCCTACATTTCCGAGATCTTGGATAATCTTCGCGATGCTCGCTACTTATCTAGTATCGATTTATCCAAAGCCTTTTGGCAGATACCTATAGCACAGGAGGACCGGGACAAGACTGCTTTTTATTTGCCTAATCGCGGTACCTATCGTTTTAAGCGCACTGCTTTTGGTTTAACTAACGCCCCGGCTACACAGCAAAGGTTGGTTGATCTGTTATTTAGGGAATTTGACCTCAAAGTCTTTGCATACCTAGACGACATTATTATCGTCTTAAACGACTTCAATTCCCATGTTTCCCTGTTACTTCGGGTTCTTAATAAGCTGAAACAGGCCAACCTCACTGTAAACCTAGAGAAATGTCAATTCTTCCGCAGTCAGCTCAAATACCTGGGTTACGTCGTTGATAGTAGTGGTTTACGTACCGATCCTGAGAAGGTGGAAGCAATCCTCAATTACCCGACACCTACATGTCGTAAGGACGTTAAGCGCTTCCTCGGGACTGCTACTTGGTATCGCGGTTTCGTCCCCAATTTTAGTACCATTGCAGGCCCCTTAAACAAGTTAACTTCGAGTAAGAAGGGCGGACCACCTTTTGTCTGGTCTGCCGAAGCTGATGCTGCCTTCAAGAAACTTAAGGAGTGTTTAGTTTCCGCTCCTGTTCTTTCCTGCCCTGACTACGATAAGCCATTCGAAGTACACACCGATGCCAGCAATTACGGCGTGGGTGCGATTCTGACGCAGACTATAGATGCTAGGGAGCACCTCGTTGCTTATATGAGCAAGTCGTTGTCAGCAGCAAAGAGGAACTACAGTATAACGGAGCGTGAGACATTAGCTGTCGTCATCGCCCTGGAGCACTGGAGGTGTTACTTGGAGAACGGTAGGCCATTCACTGTCTATACTGATCACAGTGCGTTAAAATGGTTTCTGTCTCTCAGGAACCCTACCGGTAGATTAGCTCGCTGGGGTGTAAGATTGTCCTCATTTCATTTAGAATTCAAGCATCGTAAGGGTGTGGACAATGTGATCCCCGACGCCCTCTCTAGAGCTCTTCCCGTCTCGGCGATTAGTACTTCCGGTTCGAACATGGTGACATCGGATTCTTGGTACAAAAATATTTATAATTCTTGCCTTTCTAAGCCGCAAACTTTCCCGAATTTCATTATCAAGGATGGCAAGTTATTCAGGCGTACCAAGAATAATCACTCAATTTCATCCGAGTTCTTATGGAAGGAGGTGGTACCTTTTGAGCTTCGCGAGCAGGTGATCAACGAGAATCATGCGGAACCCACGGCTGGACATCTCGGCGTTTTTAAAACATACCATCGTATTGCCTTGCGCTACTTTTGGCCTGGTATACACCAGGACGTGGTGAAGTTCGTTGCCTCCTGCGAGAAGTGCTTGTCTTACAAGGCTCAAAATCACCAAACTTTGGGAGAAATGGGCCGCCCGAAGCAGTGTTCTAGGCCATTTCAAATGATTTCAATTGATTTGATGGGCCCCTTGCCTGTCACTAGGAAGCAGAACACTTATATCTTCGTAGTCACATGCTGCTTCTCGAAATATTGCCTAATTTTCCCATTAAGAAGTGCTACTGCCACTACAGTCACGAAGTTACTGGAAGAGTCTGTTTTCCTCGTCCATGGTGTCCCTCAGACCATATTTTTGGACAATGGCAGCCAGTTTATTTCGAAGGTCACTGAGTCACTTTTCCATCGTTATAAGGTCCCTAACGTGTTCTTCACGCCAAAGTACACCCCTCAAATTAATTTGGTAGAACGACATAATCGTTCAATTATCACGTGTATCTCAACTTTCGTGGACAACGACCATCGCAGTTGGGATACATATATTCCGAAGGTTCAGTTCGCCCTCAACAATTCGGTGAGTGAGGCGACTGGTTTCACTCCATCCTTCCTGGTGTTCGGCAGGGAGCTCGTTACATGTGGCTCGCATTATTTAGATAACGATTTAGGCGATGAGGTTTTATTCCTTCCTCGTGACATCTACGCGGAAGATTTGGGTTGTCTTAAGGAAGTTTTCGATACTGTAAAGGCCAAATTGTGGCATGCTCATGCTAAAAACTCAACCCACTATAGCCTTCGGCGCAAGCCTATGGAATTTAACATTGGTGACACTGTAATGAAACGCGCATATGTTTTAAGTGATAAGGATAAGTTCTTTAGTAAAAAACTTGCGCCAAAATTTATTAAATGTCGCGTCATCGGTAAAAAGTCACCCCTAGTTTACATCCTGGCTGACATGTCTGGGAAAGATATTGGCACCTGGCACATCAAGGATTTGGAATTAACAGGACACAATACTTAGTCATATATGTATACACTTTTTTTTTAAAGTGTGTACTTCCCCGTGTGGTGTCGGGTTAGAATAGCACCACCCCATTTCTTCCTGTGGGTGTCGTAAAAATCGACTAAGGGATAGGGTAGTAGTGTGTTGTGGGAGATGGGCTAGCAACCATCACTGCAATATCACAAGATCTCCATGTTACACCTACAAGTACACTTAATTAAGTTGCATGTGTTCTGCTTGTTACTTAGGAATACACTAGCGTTATATTTATATATATACATGGTGCTCGTTTTACCCTGGTCACACTTTTACATCTTTAGCTCTAGGTATTCGTATGGGTCTTCCAGTCTAGCCGATGCTGGAACACCTTGCCAAATGACAGGATGCGTCAACTACCCTATTGATGTTCGTTGACGCTGATATAATCGCGTGAAGTATGAGAGATGTTGTATAAAAGGATAATGCGAATACATAACAATTTAGAGCGGATTTTATTAATTAAGAGTAATAAAATCCTTATGTAGCGCGCGGGGTACTGTAACGTTGCACGTACATGTATGCATAATTATAATTAAACGGTTTATTAAAATTAAATAAACATTTAATAAACTAAATAAAAATAAAATAAAAGTTATTAACAAAAATAATTCTATAATTAACTTAGGTATCCTATTAATAAAACAAATCAGTAAACTAAAAGAACGAATTAAATAATAAATCAAATATTAAAATATTGTATTTCGAACAAACACCCTGACGCTTCGTTACTCTATGCGCTTTGCAACTCTCGCGTCAGAGTTTTACCCGGCCGGCATTATTCCACGGCGTCGCGCTCCCGATCATTCTCCGCCCGAGCGCCCTGGGAGGCGCACACTACCACTGCAGCCGCGTTCACAAGCTCTGCTTTGTGTCCTCGTACGCGCTTGCAAATTTTAATCCCATTTTGGAAAAAGTTTAAAATAATATAATAATTCCGGCACTGTGGCCGTATAGTTTTTTCGTTAATTCTCGTCACCGAGACCTCCGTATCGTCTTGCACCCCGTAAGGGGTGCAATTTTACGACTACAACCGTGGCGGTCGTCCTTTTTAAGAAGGCCTAGGCCTCCCCTCGACGCCGCCACCGCCACAGCCAGCTGCCCACGGCGCTCCCCGTGAACAGTCCAACCCCCCGGCCCTGCTCGACCACCTCGCGGCCACATAGGGGAGTACCTGACCCAGGTGACCCAGTGAAGCCAGACGGGCATTTTTTTAAAATTATCGGAACCACGCCCACGACCTTTCTTTTACCAATATATAAATTTTTTTTTGACTGGTTGTTGTCTTATTTTAAATACGACCCGTCTCACGTACCAATAGCTAAAAATACTAATGTACGAGACAAGATAGACCAGCCTTTCGTAATTTATCCCACAGAGTGTCATACCTGACAAGGTCGAAAGCCTTTGAAAGATCCAGGAAGGCTGCGTACACTGGCGTATTCCTTACAGTGTAATACCCCACAGTGTGCTTCAGCGACAGTATTGCACACTCAGTTGATAGATTTGGTCTAAAACCAAATTGTGCATCGTTTAACTTAATATGTACTTTTAACTGTCTCTCAAGCATACTGTCAAGTATCTTAGCCGTAGTTGTCGCTGATGAAATGGGCCGATAGTTGCACATATCTGAAATATCTCCAGTTTTATTTTTGAAAATCGGACTTACGACCGTTCTCATCAGCTCTTCCGGCAAATACGAGTGCCTCATACATAGGGTGAACAAGAGTGCCAGTAGTCTAGGTAAGTACGGACTAGCGAACTGAAAGTGCTCGATGCTAAGGCAATCGTGACCAGGTGACTTTCCTCCAGTCATGCCATTTATCAAAACAGCGATGTCCCTGGTGGTGATGCGATCGGGCACATAAGTTGATGCACCAGCCTTGTGATGAACCTCAGCATCGACTTTAACAGGTGACTGTAAAGAAAACTGAACCCGGAACTGACTCTTAAAAGATTGGCTATCTTCGCCGGTTCATTTACACCCCCAACGCTCACCAGGGTACCTGCTCTAGGACTCAACTACTTAGTATGCTTCCAAAAACCCACGAAAATCTTTATTCCTATGTTGATACGCTAGTTTATTTATCTTGATCTGGTCTTGATTATTTGACAAAACTTAAGTTTTCGTTTAAATACTCTTTTAGATTCCATCATATCATTATAAATTTACCCACCACGCGGTTTCCCATGCCAAATCCAATTTAGGAATTTTTGTCGAGCATCCCGATGAGCATCGCGCACGTGCCAGTTCCACCCTAGTATAGGTCGACCACAATTTTTGACTATCTCCCGCTCGCGATCACTGTCGTAACTGCACTTAGAGGCCTCACACAAAGTATTAACAATGGACATATATAATTTATCTATTATAGATCGATGCGCTAAAACATCACACATACTATCACAACACTGACTTACTTCATACGGGAAATCGATTTCTCTTAATTTGTCGTTACAATATTTGCTATATATGTCAATTTGGTTTAAATTACGCTCACCCCATTTTACTTTATTGATTATATATTCCTGAACCGACAGTGGCCTACGCCTAACCATTGTAAGATCACACTGCACAAGCATCTTCCTACCATCAGATGAAATATATGCTCATATCTTCATACAACATAGATTTTTGTTCTCTGATATATAGTCAGTTTTATTAGAAGTATTAACAGCGATCTACGCCGGACCAAAAATCGTGTCTGATCTTGCTAGATTTTTTTTTTTTAATGAAATAAGGGTTAAAAACGTGCACAGTCGTTGTGTGGTTCATAGACATTTACATTAACTAAGGACTAAAATAGAAGGCTTCGTTTCTAGTACAAGGTAAAGGTAGAGGTGAGAGTAGAGAAGCGGAGACCGTTTCTCTACTCTCACTATACGAAACACAGCAGCATTATGCTGCTATTGTACGCTGGTTTTCTTTGGGAGCTTGTTCCTTCTCCGTTCAAGCCGACCCATTCGTGCTACAACCATAACATACCTGCAGCATGACTCTTCCACGTATACACTTATTCTCCACTGCCACGAAATATGTGCCGCAAATAATTTATTCACCATTACCATGTTTTATTATGTCCCACTGTCGCAAGCATATAACATTATTGCGCTATTTATTCATATATCTCGCTTTCGGATCCCATCATGTTTCCTTAATTTAGTAGTTAAGTTTTTAAAAAAATCCTATAATATTCAAAATTGAATTCCTCTGAAAAGTATAAAATGACTTCAAATTTATTCAATAATTATTATAACCTGTAAAAGTCTACTGTTGAATATTGGCCAGCCCACATATTGCCTCATAATGGCGATATTTGCGTCCACGTCGGCTGGCGGGTTGACAAACAAACTTTGTTATCTAGTAGTTATTACGGAAGCGCTTCTGTCCATCTCCTGCTTAGTTATTCCTTCTTGCTACCTATAACACCCACGTGGCGATAAAGGCAGTGTGTATTTTTACACCGTCATTACACGGTCACGCTTTTTCGGTTTCAAATATTTGTAATTTGTAAACAATACTACCCTTTATATACTAACTTCGCTCTGAGTCGGACACAATTTCAATTCGTATGATAGCTCGTCTCCCAACGGGATAACACATTAAACAATTACTCTTACGATTTACATCTTTTCCGCAGAAGACACAATTAAAGCGAGTGCTCCGCACCGCCGCTTAGCTGATAAAAAACGTATAAAGCAATTTTATTTCATCTTACGCATATAACTTAATAGATATTTAATTACTTTTTACATAGGTCTCCCCCCTATAGATTGCCTCAAATGAGGGTATTTTACCGTAGCTGCCACATCTGACAGGTATGATAGCTATTGTGTTATTATCAGAAAGATGCTGCTGCCCATCTCCTTGTCCAGTTTCTCTTTGTCACCTCTTACAACACCCACGAGATCATATTGATATTCTTACGCATTCATTACTCAATAAGTGCGTATTACATATCTACTTCATCATCATTAATACTAGCCTATCTTAAGTTCCACTACCGAACGTAGGCCTCACCCGTAGTTTGCCTCATTGTGGGAATATTTGCCATAATTGCGACGCTTGACGGGTGGGATAGCAGACGTAGTGTTTTATTATTTTAAGCTGGTATCAGGAACATGCTGTTGTTAATCTCCCGTTTCAGTTTCCCTCGCTCGTTTCTTATAACACGCACGAGATGACAGTAGTTGGTTTTCCTACGCCGTCACTTCACGATCTAGACATTTGTTTAGACGTATTCCATATTAAATAGCGATCCATTGTCATTTAATAAGTAAACGAGTACCTGTCAACGCTACCAACTAAGGCCTTACAAACTTACCGTAAAGCATTTCCAACTTTTGTAATTACAGCCGTGTCCTGTTGCTTTCAAAACACCGGTCATAATAACCATAGACATATTGATGTAGTGCAAAACACATCAATGCAAAGCATTCCAACATAATCCATTTTCATAAAACTAAAATATTAAATATTCATAATTTATTAACTCACAATTATTCAGTTTCTGAGATATCCTAGCCCTTCGGTTTAGTTCCCCATACTCACAACTTTTCTTTTTTAATCGTTTTTGTTATTTACCTTGTGTTATTTTTACCAAGCCATGGTTACCTATAATCATGATAAAGCACGTTTCGTTCAAAGATTAAGTAAATTTTTATTACAACTTGTAAAGCTTGAATTTTGTTGTTGTCTAAATAAGTACATAAATAAATAACTTTCTAAAGCATTAAGAGCAAAGAACGAGTTCTATTTCAATGTGAAATTTATACATTTATTACATACACACACACGCGCGCGCACGCACGCACACGCACACGCACTCATTAAAGATATAAATGGCTTTATAATTTCCTGTTTTTCACTTAAGCATTAATAAACTTTTAATACTGTAATAAGTAAAACCATTTTCTTTCTTTTTTTGTTCTTGTCACGGCTTTATATCAATGACGATTTCCTCACAGAGGACAGAGAGTGGAGTAAAGAATAATTTCCATACGTATTAAAGTTCTCTGATTAGATTTGTTATAACGCAAACTAAAACGCTTGAAAATAATAATAATAATAAATTGCATTTAAGTTCTTTTTTAACTGATGATTTTGCACTTTTTTTAGGATAAAATACAATCCAGACAAATTAAAAGTTACAATTGTATTAATAAAATAATACAATTGTTTCACTTTTGTGTTCAGTGGGGTTATAATTTATTTGGTGGATAACTTTTATCTAACGATTGAAAATCTGAACTTAAACTATAAACGAATTTTAAATGTTCAGATAACGTATATGCTGGTGGCTACGTTCAGCAATGGACTTGTGTTGGTCTTTATGTTACGCCGATGATGACATCAGTACATTTCGCTCCTACTGCATGAACTACAAGCAAGGGGCACCTTATTTATGCGCTAGCTACTACTTTTATTATTAATCATTTCTTTTCAGACACAAGTAACGTTAGTACTGTAATATG
Source organism: Parnassius smintheus behrii (assembly GCA_036936625.1). NCBI lineage: Eukaryota > Metazoa > Arthropoda > Insecta > Lepidoptera > Papilionidae > Parnassius > Parnassius smintheus. The sequence goes on along the minus strand of JAUPFT010000010.1, from coordinate 45,872,807 downwards.
TACTATTATCTTTACGTGCTAATTTAATAAAAACTGAACACAAAAACTATGCAAAACTATTAATACAGACACATCAAACTTTTGGCTCTTCGCTTCATAGAACTCATAAAACTTGTAGATTATTAAACCTTGCAAGAGGTTGGAATCCACTATGTTGCTTATCATCCGTAGGACTCAGTACGGGCTCCCTCGCTCGAGTCTTACAAGGGACTTTCCTGTTTTTCGCATGATTGCGTAAATATTGTCAGTTTTTGCACCAGCAAACATAATTGACGCTTTGCAATAGCAAGGGAGCGCCAACAAATCTCTGAACATATTATTATCTATTCAACATTGAAACTCGATGCGATGTCTTGAGGCAGTTATATGATAAAATTACGACAATTGGCATCGCGAAATCATGCCATCATAGATAATAATAAATAATTCCTCCAGATTTAATTTCGGCCAATGTCTCAACGAAACTTAGCTATCTGCGCAAGATAGGATTATAGTGCCTGAGTGTATGCGCAAACACAGGTGTACACTCTGTTTAAATTCTAAACAACCGGAGATACATCAGGCGCATGACCAACGGATTTACGTGTTTTCACCGATAATTTCCTGACTCCGGGCTGCTACTGAGAATTTCTTAATAGAATCAATAATTGATTTTGACCCGACTCAGGATTTGAACCAGGGAGTTTAGGATCAGCAATCGTGTTTACGATCACTAGACCAACGAGGCAGTCTTGTTCACAGATAATACCAACAAATACCAAGACATGCATTTATATGGCCGTATAGTCTGCCGTGTAGAGACCGTTAAGCTCTCTGCCTCTCTCCGCCGTTGCGTTGTAACAATATTCACTATCTCAGTCATTTCCGTGGAGCAATCAGATAAAGATTATTTTATGTGTATTTAATGAACCGTGGTATCTCGAGGACTAAGTGCTCGCTATAATATCACATTACTCGGGCAACACCGGTTGGATTCCCGCCGGCACTAATGAAATTTTTTACTGTAACTTAAGTGCTCATTGTCACGCGCCCTTTAAAACAAAACATTGTGATGATACTGCACGTCTGGAAAACTCAAAAAGCATTTCAATGATATTTGAAGTCTGCCTACACGCATTGATGCAGCGAGGCGGACACTATTTTTTACTAAATCCCACTCAGAAATGAGAGGAGGTGTGTGCCAAGCAGTGGGGCATATATGTGCTATAATTTTACCTTACCACCAAAATATGTGGTGTTAGTAAGAGAACGAATGACTGCAAAATAATACGTTGTGCTTTATGAGTGATGAGTCGTCTGAATTAAATTAGAATAGAATTAAAAAAAGGGAAACTTAATGTAGATGAAATAATGAAATCAATGAAAAGCATTAAAGCAACCGGATATGATAGAGTATCACTCAAGATGCTAAGGGCTGGAGTTTAATTTATGTTGGGAAATGAAGCGGGTACTAGAAGACTGGTGCAAAGCGGTTATAACCCCAATATATAAGGGAGAAGGGTCACAATAAGACTGTAAAACCTACCGTGGTATCAGCTTGCTTAGCATTGTCAATAAACTATACTAAGGTGTTAATTGAAAGAGTTATGGAAGAAAATGATAGAAGAATTAGGAATATGCAAGCTGGATTTTAAAAGGAAATGTAGTGTACAGATCAAGTCTTTTCCAAGCGCATGATTGTGCAGAAGTTTTTGGCCAAAAACCACAAAGGCTCTTGTGTATTCATGGACTTGGGAAAGGCTAACACTGAACTCATTTGGCTTGAGCGCTAGTTTGATACAGGCATTAAATTCTCTTTATTAGGACTCTAGGGCTTGTGTCAGAATCAACAGGGCTTACTTGGACTAGTTTAGCATCCAAAAATATGTCAGACAAGGCTGTGTAGCTTTCCCGTGGCTGTTCAACCTATTGATGGACTTACGAAATTTTAAGAAACTTTGAAAGGTGAAGAATGTGGGTTAAGAATTGGTGAGTTAACCGTCAAATGCCTTTTGTACGCCGATGTTTAAGTCATATGAGTTGATTGAGCAAGTGAATGAGTTCGTGTATTTGGGATATGTACGTAGTAGAGCGATGCTTTATACGTATATTTATGGTAAAGCCACGCTGCAGCTTTAATATAGCTTTATAGGTCATAGAACGAATGGGTCGACTCGACTGAGGAAGGACCACGCTCTCACATAATACCAGCATAAAATAGCAGCTTGATGTTGCTGTGTATCGTATGGTGATAGGGATCCGGAGACCCTTTTTAACTGGATAAGAGACAATACATATTAGTCCTCAGGAGTGACAAGGCATCTGCATTTTGATTATCAGTCGAGAATAAATGTAGATGTCTATGGGCTACAGCATTCACTTACCATCAGGTGGACTGTATGCCGGTTTGTTACCTTTATTATGTAAAAAATGTATTTAGCAGGGATGGTAAATATTATAATAAGGATATAGAATAACGAGTGAATGCAGGAAATGGAATGGTCCTCTATACTTTATTACGAAAAGACAGAATTTGCCAAAAAAGACACGTATGGCAATTCATAATGCTGTGTTAGTCCTTACTTTAATGTATTGTAGTAAAGGTAAAGGTAAAACATTTATTAAACTAAGTAGCACAAGAAGTTGTGCTTCTTAGCTTAATAAATGCTGTAGAAATGCAGTCATATATCCTAGGGCTGAATCTGAATGACAGGCTGAGACATAGTTATAAGAGAAAAGTGTGCTTTGCAAGATGATTTTGTCACCAGGATTAAGAAAGGAATGCTTCAGTAGTTTGGTCATGTAGAAAGAACGAACGAAGAAAGAGTGACAAAGCAACTATGTTCATGTGTAAAAAAGTCAATGAACAATCTCAAATTGGTAAATATTTTGTAGGTGATTCGAAATTCCCAGAATCTGTAACAAATTTGCGCGCGAACCTTAAAGGCATGGAATGTTATCCCGCGCCTCTTTTACATGAAATAGTAAAGGGGAACAAAACTTACTTCTCTGTACTAGCCTTTATGGAATTCTCGAAAAATATTAACCGAATATTTGATTTTAAATTACACAAACCATTTTAGGCTCAAGGGGTAAACACTCACAGTAAATTTTACACTATGTATCAACCCGGGATTGACCCCTGCTGGCACCAATGAAATTGCTGTCTATTGCAATTTAAGGTTTTTTTAGATGGACTGAAAAACAAAACAACAGTTTACGTGATGATAAGTGTCCACTGCAGCAGCCGGTGGACACTTGTCACAGATGCTTTACGAGACCTATGAGGTCAAATATGATATGCTCTTGAGCATGTAAAACACTAAGTGGTAGAACTGTTTTTCTGCCTATGAGTCGATCGGGGTCAGTGCCACCCTTTTGCTTATTTATGTTACCATTAGCACGTGCACTGCTGTTTCTTGTTTGAAGGGTTAAATGAGACAGTATAATGGCAGGCTAGGAGGCAATCCAACTTAATCCTCAGAGTTACACGAGCAAATAATTGTTCCGTACGGGACTCGAACCGCTTACACAAATGCTTAGCCACTGAGCTACCGACACAATATAAAAGATAAATAGAACAATTACTTATAAATATAGCATTATTTATAGATAAATGTATTCTTATTTAAGTAAGAAAACTTTTAACGGTGATAAAGACTGGCGTTGAAATATACAGCAGGAGATTTGAGTAATGATAGGGATTGAGAAACGATTGCGCTAATGAGCTAGAAGTTTCGCAACAATAGCCAAAAAGCTTTTATTGTACTAATCAAAATGAATAAAGTTTTGCTAAAGTCGACCAAACGTTGGTAAAAAGTAAGTCATTATTTTCGCAATTTCTTTTTATAAAAAAGTACTAGTAATGCCGTTAACATTACTAATATTCTCTTTAACCATTCATGGTTAGCTTAAAATGTTTGTGCTAGGAGTGGTTTACGAAAGTAGTCGAATGGCGGATTCGAATCCACGACCTTTTGAGTTCGCAGTTTGCACCTTGCGATTAAGCTAGTGTTGCTTCACTCTTATTCACACTGTTTTGATGGGCTGTAATTGAGATTTTCAGTAGCTCTACGTACGTGGTAGAGCCAAGCTGCAGCTGTAGTCTAGCCGATGATAAATAATGTTGTGGGTAATAGACATTTACATCCTCTTCTATGTTAAACAGACGCGTTGTCACCTCTCTGGACTAAGATGGAATGCCTCATTTTCAGCAGTAAGGAAACTGGAGTTCTCTAACTCTAAACTCATCATACGAAACACAGCAGAATTCAGTTTCTAATTTACACTGCGATTCTGTGAGAGCGTAGTCCTTCCCTTAAATATGGCCAAGCCGACCCATTTGCGTGGCACTACCACGTATATTATATTTATTCAGTGTATTACACGAAAAGTTTTAAAAAGAGTCCAGTAAGTTTTTCAAGAAGTTATTATATATAAAGATCCCACTGGGTTTCTTACTGGTTCCTCCCAGGACAGAGGTTTTTTTCCGTATCAGAGGTAACTAAAAAGACTCAATAACTATTCATGTAATATATGTTGGATATATAAATGTTATAAGGAGGAAAAATTTTTGTTTATTTGTTTGTAGCGAATAAGTTCCGAAACTACTGTACCAATTTTAACCATTTTTTCACTAATAGAAAGCTTAAGTAATTATCAGGAATTAACATAGGCTATAATAGGCTATAATTTATTTAAAAAAATAGAGATCCTTAAGAAAGTCGCAATAATATTACAGAAAGTAGCAGAACTTTGCCTATAAAATTCATTATTTGGCGGACGCTGAGAATACTGTTACGCGCTCCAGTCGACGACACAACTAGCGCCATCTAGTGTCAGGAACGAGAGCGAGGGGAGCGTTGCAGTTTATGACATCACAAATCTTTCAAACGACAGCGCCAACCGAAGAACTAGAAAATCTATACTCGAACTCTCGGTACCTTGCGCGTGTTTACTTGAACATTCCGGATATTTTGCTAATTTAAATAAATAGGTGGCGCAAGATGCGATCGAGGCAGAGTGAGAGTTGAACTCGGCGACACAAGCGAAGCTTCGGAGCGGAATTAAGTGAATTAGTGTGTTTAATTATTAGTGTTTTTAACTTTAATTTGTATAAAGTAAATTAAAGTGTTAATTTAGGTAATTCTATCGGCAATTTTTATTGTCACGAACCTCAAGCTCGTAACAATACTATAGATGATACATATTGTTACGCGCTCCAGTCGACGACACAACTAGCGCCATCTAGTGTCAGGAACGAGAGCGAGGGGAGCGTTGCAGTTTATGACATCACAAATCTTTTGACCGACAGCGCCACCCGAAGAACTAGAAAATCTATACTCGAACTCTCGGTACCTTGCGCGTGTTTACTTGAACATTCCGGATATTTTGCTAATTTAAATAAATAAGTGGCGCAAGATGCGATCGAGGCAGAGTTGAACTCAGCGACACAAGCGAAGCTTCGGAACGGAATTAAGTGAATTAGTGTGTTTAATTATTAGTGTTTTAACTTTAATTTGCGTAAAGTAAATTATAGTGTTAATTTAGGTAATTTTATCGGCAATTTTTATTGTCACGAACCTCAAGCTCGTAACAATTGGTGTCAGGAGTGGGATAAAATAATGCCGATTTTACCTAAGGAGGAAATGGAGGGTGTCCGTACCCGAAGTCAACGCCAGCAGGAGACGGACCAGAGGAGATTTGGTGGTGCAACGCCGCAGATGTCTGAGGGCCAGCCGCCGGCCACGGAAGCCGGTCCGTCAGCAGCTTCTACGTCTGTGGCACCTGACTTAGGTGCTCTGATGGTGATGCTGCAGGAGCAGGCTCGCCGACAGGAGGAGCAGGCTCGCCGACAGGAGGAGCAGGCTCGCCAACAGGAGGAACAGGTCCGTCGGTTGGAAGAACAGCTGCGGGGCGGATAGGACGAACAGAGCCGCCGACAGGAGGAACAGGCCCATCGGTCGGAAGAGCAGATGCTCCTCATTAAGGACCTTCATGCTACCTTTAGGAAAGAGATAAAGGAGGTGAAGGATAGGGTTGCTCAACATGACAACCGCCTGTCGGAAGCTGAAACCCAAATCAAGGAAGCTAAAACCCAAATCGACCAAGTGAACAATCGGGTTGATTACGTGGTGGCTGACGTGAAGAAAACGCTGGACGACCTCAAACTGGGTGATGGAACTACAGCTCCCGTAGTAGCTACTACACCTTCGCTACGTGGGTTCAAAGTGCCACCGTTCGACGGGACTTCTTCCTGGTCAGCCTACAAAATCCAGTTCGAGGCTGTTATGAAGGCGAACGGCTGGAATAAAAATCAGGCCATGACTGCTCTCACACTAGGCCTGCGTGACCAGGCCTTAACAGTTCTGGATACTCTCGGTGAGGAAGTGACTTATGAGCAACTCCTTGAGGCATTGGAGGCGAGATATGGCGACGCTCACCTGGAACACGTCTTTCGTACGCAGCTTAAAGATCGTGTGCAGCGCATCAACGAAAACCTGCTGCAGTGGGCTCTAGAAGTGGAGAAGCTGGTGCGCAAAGCATACCGGTCTGTACCTGCGCTCATTGAAGGGAACCTGGTGCAGACATTCATCGACGGCATCCGCGACCTGGAAGTCAGAGCTGCTGTGAGGCTCGGGCACCACGAGACGCTTAAGGACGCCTTGGCCCATGCACTGGAAGTGGAAGCCGTGCGGCAGGATCATCGTTCCCATCGCGTCAGGGAGGTTGCAGCAGCTACAGTTCGCGAACGCAACAAAGGATACAGCCCAAGGTGCTATGGCTGTGGGGAAAAGGGCCATCTTCGATCCAGCTGCCCTGAGCGAATCCTAGAAAGTGAAGGTGAACGATCTCAGGAGGGTAGTGCGGCCAACAGCACCGCCCAGCAGCGGCAGTGAAACGAGTAAAAGCCAGAACTGCGGGGCGGGTGCTGGCTGATGTTAAAAGAGCCCCAAGGATCTCGATCTCACAAACCCATGATGGGAACAGTCTAATCATCAAGGGTGAGGTCAACGGAATGCCGTGTAAACTGACCATAGACACTGGAGCCTCTCGTACGGTTGTTAGTTCCCAACTTATAAGTCAGTTCCTTGGGGGCTCCGCATACAACCGAGAACGCATTAATTTGGTAACAGCCACCGGTCAGCATATACCCGTCCGTGGAGAGAAGGAGATGGAGTTGAAGCTAGGCAACGTGATCTACCTGCATAATGTCATCTGTCAGACTGTCGCAGTGTTCTGTCCCCGAAGGAATTGGTCAAGGCGAAGAAGTTGTTACTCGAGTACGCTGATGTATTCTCATCAAACGAGGCTGACATAGGAAAGACTGGTTTAGTTCAACACAAAATAAACACAGGTGAAGAGTTGCCTATCCGTCAGCGGCCAAGAAGATTGCCGGTAGCACGTGAAAAGGAAGTGGAAACCATGATTGAAGGAATGGTGAAGGATGGTGTTATTGAACCTTCCTCTAGTTCATGGTGTTCGCCAGTGGTGCTGGTGAAAAAGAAGGATGGCAGCATGCGGTTCTGTGTTGATTACCGCCGTCTGAACGACGTTACAAAGAAGGACAGCTATCCCTTGCCAAGAATTGATGACATGCTGGACATGATTACAGGAGTAAAATGGTTTAGCACGCTGGATCTAAAAAGTGGCTACTGGCAAGTTGAAATTGACCCTAAGGACAAGGAGAAAACTGCGTTCTCGACGGGAAAGGGTCTGTGGCAATTCAAAGTAATGCCGTTTGGGTTGTGCAATGCTCCAGCAACGTTTGAAAGGCTGATGGAACTTGTACTTACCGGGCTAATTGGCGATGCCTGTCTGGTCTACTTGGATGACATCATCATCGTGGGCCGTACGTTTGAGGAACACCTTGAAAACCTGGAACGCGTGCTTATGAAGATTCAGAGTGCCAACCTCAAGTTGAGCCCGAAGAAATGTTCACTATTCCAACGGCAAGTTAACTTTTTGGGGTTTGTAGTATCGGAAGAAGGTATCCGCACAGATCCAGAGAAAATCGCCGCTGTCAAGGATTGGCCGGTTCCAAAAGACAAGACGCAGGTTAGAGCATTTTTGGGTTTGTGCTCCTATTACCGGCGATTCGTGAAGAACTTTGCAGATATAGCCAAACCTCTGCACAAGCTAACCGAGGAAAAGCGACATTTCTGCTGGGATGAAAGTTGCAATATCGCATTCCAGGAGCTCAAGGACCGTCTGTGCAAAACACCTATTTTGGGATAGCCTGATGCAAGCAAAGAATTTATAGTTGACACAGACGCAAGTGATATAGGACTTGGCGGTGTGCTGTCTCAATGGAGTGGTGACCAAGAGGTCGTGATAGCGTACTTCAGCAAGTCGTTGTCAAAACTGGAAAGGAACTATTGTGTCACAAGACGCGAATTGCTCGCTGTGGTAAAGTCGTTGCAGCATTTTAGCAAATATCTTCTGGGACGAAAGTTTCACTTACGAACTGACCATGCTGCACTAAAATGGCTATTGCAGTTTAAAAACCCAGAAGGACAAGTTGCGAGGTGGATTGAACTACTGCGGGAATACGACTTTGAGATCGAACATCGCAGCGGGAAATCTCATGGCAACGCAGATGCATTGTCAAGAAGACCTTGTCCTGAAGATTGCAAACATTGTACTAGGCAAGAGAGTAAGGAAGTGGTATCCATGAGGATGTTCAGGGCAGACCACCTCAGAAACGAGTGGAAGGACAGCTTACTACATGCACAGCAGGAAGATCCGGACATCAAGCCGATTCTGGAATGGATAAAGGCCAGTGCTCCCAAGCCCAAGTGGAGTGACGTCTCAGCGATGAGTTCGACCACTAAAAGCTATTGGGCCCAGTGGGACAGCTTGCTGCTTCAGGATGGAGTTCTGTGTCGTAAATGGGAAAACGTCCGGGGAGACAGCTGTCATTTGCAAATGGTTGTCCCTAAAGCTAAAGTGCCGGATGTTCTACAGCTGTACCATAATGATTGTTCAGGAGGCCATCTGGGAGTTAAACGAACTCTACTGAAGATCCGAGAACGGTTTTACTGGGTCCACTGTCGAAACGATGTCGAGGACTGGTGTCGCAAATGTACAAGTTGTGCGGCTGTAAAGGGACCTCAGACTCGTAGTAGAGGTGCATTGAAGTTGTACAATCTGGGTGCACCATGGGAGAGAATAGCCATTGACGTGGCGGGGCCGTTTCCGGAGAGTGAAAGCGGTAACAAGTATTTCATGGTTGTGATGGATTACTTCACTAAGTGGCCAGAAGTCTTCGCCATTCCAAATCAAGAAGCTTCAACAGTTGCAGATAAACTAGTTCATGAAGTCTTCTGTCGTTTTGGAGTACCTTTAGAGATTCACAGCGATCAAGGAAGGAATTTTGAGTCTCAAATATTCCAGGAAACTTGCCGAGTTATGGGTACTCATAAAACAAGAACGACTTCTTATCACCCGCAATCTGATGGAATGGTGGAACGATTTAATCAGACATTGGAGAGGTACCTAGCAAAAGTTGTAGACAATCGGCAACGAGTTTGGGACAAGCACATACAACCGTTTTTGTTGTCATATCGAAGTTCTGTTCACGAAAGTACAGCAGTGACACCAGCTTTCGCAAACTTTGGAAGAGAATTACGGCTGCCTGCGGACCTGATCACCGGGATACCACCTGATGCCCCACGCAGTATAACCGATTATGCAAATGACTTGCGGAACAAAATGAATGACATTTATGAGCACGTCAGACAATCGGGTCAGCAAATGTCTGGGAAAATGAAAACCCGGTACGACCGCAAAATGAACAATAAAGGGTTCAACGAAGGTTCATTAGTATGGTTGCACAATCCAGTCCGCAGCAAAGGGAAATCTCCTAAGCTTCAAGCTAAATGGGACGGCCCGTACCGGATTGTAACCAGGATCAACGTTGTGACCTACCGGATACAGAAAGGCGCAAGAGGGACTCCTAAGATCGTCCATGTGGATCGCTTGGCGCGTTATTATGGGACCGGTAATGCTCGGGACGAGCATGTCTTAGGAGGGGGCAGTATTACGCGCTCCAGTCGACGACACAACTAGCGCCATCTAGTGTCAGGAACGAGAGCGAAGGGAGCGTTGCAGTTTATGATATCACAAATCTTTCGACCGACAGCGCCACCCGAAGAACTAGAAAATCTGTACTCGAACTCTCGGTACCTTGCGCGTGTTTACTTGAACATTCCGGATATTTTGCTAATTTAAATAAATAGGTGGTGCAAGATGCGATCGAGGCAGAGTTGAACTCAGCGACACAAGCGAAGCTTCGGAGCGGAATTAAGTGAATTAGTGTGTTTAATTATTAGTGTTTTAACTTTATTTGTGTAAAGTAAATTAAAGTGTTAATTTAGGTAATTTTATCGGCAATTTTTATTGTCATGAACCTCAAGCTCGTAACAATATAAATTATATGTATATATATATATATATATATATATATATACATATATATATATATATATATATATATATATATATATATATATATATATATATATATATATATATATATATATATATATATTGATTAAAGTACTCATTATTTCTTACCTACAAAAAAGTCCGCAAAGGAATATAGCTAATTATCATAGTTAAGTCACGATATTCGCTGCTTTCTAAAATTTTATTAGATTGCCGATAGAAATGTAGGTACAAAGTAGTTACATACATTTTTCTTAGATAGATAGATAGATAGAAAATTCTTTATTGCACTCAAACAAAACAATTTGGTACAAAGGCGAACTTAATGCCGAGAAGGCATTCTCTGCCAGCTAACCTTTTGTAGTGTGGTGAGAGCTATGGGTAGAGCCGCGAGAGAAAGAAAAACTAACTTATTTATTCATACTATTCAAAACGCATTATATAATATTATGTATATGTTAGTTTATACATATATACACTCATACACATACATACATATATATATATACATGCATACATATATATTTAAATAAAATATATACTAAACCAATAAAGCATACAATATAGTATACGAAATTATAATAAACATAATCAATAAAATTAATCAAGTAATTTTAAATAATATGCCTCAAGCTTACGTTTAAATGTATTTATTGAAGGAGCATCTTTTATATCTCGTGGAAGGTTATTCCAAAGTGTAATTGAATATACCGTGAAGGAATCCGAGTACAATGCAGATTTATGCATCGGGATAGTTAGAGTTTTGTTGGTCATCGAACGGGATAAGCTTAAATATGAAAAACGCTCTTTTAGATAAACTGGGGAACAAGGATTGTGAAGAATACCATACAAAGTGGTTAGAAGGTGTGTGTTCCGGCGAAAACGGATGTCGAGCCACTTAAGTCTTGAGCGAAATTGTGATATATGATCAAACTTGCGCAGGCCAAAAATATAGCGTATGCACAGATTGAGCAGACGGTCGAGTTTGCTAAGCAGCTCCTCAGTTATATCTGGATAGGCAATATCGGCATAATCAAAAATAGGAAGCAACAGAGAGTTGACTAGCGTAACCTTGGCCGTCTGAGGAATAAATTTTTGCCAGAGCTTTAATGAATGCATAGTTCTAAAACTACGTGTCCTGACTTCATTAACCTGTAGCACCCAACTTAGATCGTCAGCCAAAATTAAGCCAAGGTTCTTAACCTGCCTAACATATTCTAAATCTACACCGTTTAGAGTGACCTTAGGTAGGTATTGATAGTCAAGTCGACATGTAATTTTTCTGCTCCCTATGATTATAACCTGTATTTTGGCAGGATTTAATATTAGCCCATGACATCTTGCCCACTGATGAACTGCAGAAAGATCAGAATTCATTCTGTCAACAGATGAATTTAGGTCATTTAAACTAAAATGCTGATACAGCTGGACATCATCTGCGTACAGGTGATACTTGCTGAAATTTATTACGGAAACAAGTGCATTGATAAACACAGAAAAAAGCAACGGAGATAAAACACCGCCTTGAGGAACACCAGCAACAACGTTACACCAATCGGAGAACTTATCATCAACACGTATGCGTTGCTGGCGTCCCCGAAGATAGGAACTGAACCATTGTAGAACTGACGATGTTAAATTCAGGGATTTCAAAATTACTAACAGGATGTCATAGTCAACACAGTTAAAGGCGTTACTGAAGTCCAGAAGGACAAGAAGAGTGAGTTGACGATTATCCATCGCGAAGCGGATATCATCAGTTATTTTAATTAAGGCCTTGGAAGTACTGTGCAGAGATCGGAAACCAGACTGATTAGGATTAAAGAGGTTGTGTTTGTTTAGAAATTTTGAGAGTTGGCACAACCTTTGATCAACCTTTTCAAGAATTTTGGAGAAGAAGGAGAGGATAGATATTGGCCTATAGTGGCTGAAATTAGTAGGAGAACTATTTTTGGGGACAGGAATCAGGAACGCTTCTTTCCACTTGGTAGGGAAGGTACTGGAGGCAAAAGAGAAATTTATTAGGTGAGTGATATGGGAAACTATTTGGTCCAAAATCGGCAAAACCATGTCACGTCCAATATTATCTGGGCCGACAGCTTTGCTGGATATGACGGATGCAATTTTTTTTACTTCATTATCTGTCACTGGTTCAAAACAGAAAGGAGTACAACATGGTAAAGGGAAAGAAGTGATATCTTTAATAGTATCGCTTTTGACTGTTGAGTCCAACGAAACTGGTAAAGAGCAAAAGTGTTTGTTGAGCGCTGTTAAATCAAGGGACTGACTAACATTCTGTTTGCTTTTACCAAAGCCTAGGTTGCGCAAAAACTTCCATAAATTCTGGGTTGTGCAAGTCTCAATAGTATTGTGAATATGTCGGCGTTTGGCATTTCGTATCACCTGGTTGCAGCGATTTCGTGCTTTTTTAAATCTTTCCCAGTTCTCATCACTGGGCGAACGTTTATGTTTTCTTTTAAGGCGGTCCCTACGTGCCATAAGAGATCGAATATATGGCGTTAACCAAGGTGCTGGTGCCCGTTTCATTCTTACTGGTCTTAAAGGCGCTACTTTGTCATAAGCTTTTGTTATAATGTTATTGAATAACTGCAGTTTATTGTCAATATTATTAGTGTTATAAAAGTCTGCCCAATTAGCATTGCGTATCTCATAACTTAATAGCTGGCGATTCATACGGACAAGGTTACGCTGAAACAAAATTTTGGGAGATGATTTAGTGGATTTAAGAGCATATGATGCGAAAATTAGATCATGATGGGAAAATCCAGGAGCCACGAATTGACCATATAGAGATATACGATCAGGATCAGATGTAAGGATTAAATCCAGTAAAGAGTTAGTGTTATTGACGTGATAGGTAGATTCGAGGTCAAGAATTTTAATATTGCTTAATGCACTTAAGCGTTTAAGCTTATTCGATCTAGCATCATTTCGAATAAGGCAGGTGTTAAAGTCACCCATGAAAATGGAGTGGGAGTAGTTTGGAAGATGCATCTCAATCAGCTGTTCCAATTCATTGAAATAATTTACAGAAGGAGGTGCATAAAATGTTCCTAGTAAGAAAGGTGTGTTGCATACCATTATTTCAATAAGAATGTATTCCAATGATTTAGAGTAAACCTCGGGCGATCTGGAAACGATCGTGTATGGTATGTCTGACCGTAGGTATATGGCAACACCTCCGCCACCCTTGTTTAATCTGTCATTCTTGATGAGATGATAGCCCGGAAGACTAAACAAAGTGGATGGTAAGCTAGGTTTAAGAAATTATTCTGATATGAGACAGGCATGAATAAGACTGTTTTCGAAAGTTGCAAGAAGATCTAAAAAGTGAGCTGGAACACTTTGTGCATTAATATGACATATATTCAAATTCCTTCGGTAAGGCTCAAGGGCATTATTTAATATGTCCCTAAGTTGAGGTTCTGGGGAACCCTGACCCAGGGAAAACGATGATGGTGAGGAACTTGTAGAGTTAAAAAAATCAGATTCTATGGAAATATCCATCGCAAGTTTAAAATTAAATTTATAAGTTTATTCGTATAGTACTAAATAATAATAATAAGTAAAAACAGTATACACACACATATATATATATATATATATATATATATATATATATATATATATATATATATATATATATATATATATATATATATATATATATATATATATATATATATATTATTAATGTTTAATAAAAAAAGTTAAAAAATAAATAATAAAAATAAGTGAACTGTTTTGCTATACCGTGGGTTCAGCAAAAATAAAATTGTTATTAGCTTGCCACATCTACTACCAGTTAGGACATTACAACCATGTCGGGAGGAAGAACAATTTATTACAATTTGATAAAGAAAAGTGAAAACACTACAAGTATGCCGATAAAAAAAAAATTACTCTAAAGAAAAAACTGTAAATGCGCACTTTTAAATTCTTACGGTGGTAACCCTGCGTATATGATGATCGCATTACCATCATTGAGTTACAATACCTATAGAGTCACAAACAGACAAATAAAATGTCCGCGCCAAAACTCGGCGCACGCTGCGAAGTGCGCAGAGTTTTTGTTTAGTTGTAAGGCGACCACAATCCTCGTACAACGTCCGCGATGCCAAAGTGTTCGGTGATTTCCTGCCCAAATAACAGCAGACACGTGCGAAAAAAGGATGGTGTTTCATATTTTAGGTAAGTATCATACCAAATTTACGTATTTATGTATCCACAGTGCATGTTTTCATTTAAATTTCAATAATTTTCATTTTATTAGCAAACTAAATCACTCACCGCCGACCGCGCGGCGCCGCGATAACGTGCCCTTGAGTGAATGATGATGACATTGCATACGAGCGACTTTGAACATTGTACAAGCAGGTTAACGTCTAAATTCGAGCAAATGTCATTTTGAACTATATAATATCAAAATATATAGGTATATGGAACGGCGCTCGGACATTTTTTGAGTATTGTCAGTTAGAGATTGTGACTCTATAGGTATTGTAACTCAATGATTACCATAGTAAAAACAGAACTTCTGATCTGTCTTTACTATGACATTTTAATTATTTGACATTGTCATTTCATATTGACTTTACAAACCAAAACAAATAAAACATAACCAATACACAAACAAAAATAAAAACTTTGAAGGTTGCAAAAAGTTTCAATTCAATGTTCTATGAGGTTTGTTTCAAGTTAAATTATATTCAAGTTTAATTATAAAGCAGGTAGTTTGGGGTAATAAGTCCTACAACTACCAATGATAAAAGTTGTTCGTATTTATAAGTAATGATACATAATATAATTATGCCCTACAAACAAAAGAAATGAATAATTGCATAAACTCCAATAGCGGTAAGTTAAATATCATTTTAAGTAAAATATGCAATTAACTACGGTAGTGAGATTCTTAATAATAGAGAAAAAGAAAAATTTAATATATAAAGAGACTAATTTTACAACTTTTTTCCAGGTTTAGACCGTTGTTTGGAGGCCACAGCCTTGGAAGTTTCTGAATTACTCACAGGATATTCAGCCAGTTGGTCTAGAGAAACAAGACGTACCTTGCTTCCATTACAGAGCTTTAGATATATGTTACCATCTTGTGTCCAACACCTGTGCATACCATGTAGGCATCGAGCTTCTTTGAAAACTTCTCTTCTATGACGAGTAAGAAATTCAGCAATAGAAATATTACTTCCTTTGAAAGATAGCTTAGCACGCCAGATTTCTTGACGAATGGTATAATCTGTAAACTTTACCAGCAGTGCACAAGGATTTGCTGTTGTGTTTTTTCCCAAACGATAACATGAATGAATCTGAGTTGATCTAAATGTATGTGTTTTTAATTTTGATGTCACCAGATTTACAACAGTGTCAATGCAGTTTTCTGTATCAGACTCTTCAATGCCTCGAATTAAAAGAAATTTACGCCTGCTCCTGTTGTCAATATCATCAGTCAATAGTGAAAGGGACTGAACTTGCTTTTTTAAGATCTCCAGCGCAGTCTTCATAGTCTCTTTGAACATGATAAAATCATTGGTGAGAGAAGTGATATTAGGTTGAGAACTTTCCAACCAGGCTTGAAAAGAAGACATACACTCTTCAAACTTTTTTTCAAGTGTTTGACAGCATCTTCCGGTTTAGTTTTTTCAAGATTTCTTCTTCCAGCCATAGTGCAGTGTTGAAGTGTAGTACTGAAGAATAGTATTTGTAGCAGATGCGGTGCAAACTAATACATGTGCTATGGTATATTAGTCAAGATTTAAGATGAATAAGTTTTAATGGATTTTATTAGAAAATATACCTAAAACTTGTAAGTTTTACTATTTTAATTATTTATCAAAACAAGACCCAAAAAATATGTTGTCACTGATTGTGCACCTACCCCCGAAAAAAAAAATTGCTTAATTGACACTTTACACTTAGGTTGGCAAAAAACGAAAGGAAAAGACAAATGTGGGTTGACTATTGGTGTAGAAAATATCAACCCAACGGTAAAACAAAACCACATATGCTCCCTGCATTGCAGAGCAGCATGCAGCTGTGTTTTACCGACATGGCATTTTCTGAGCGTTTAGTATCAGGCCAATTGACATTAGACTTGTTCAGCGAGCCATATATGAAACTATATTATGACTTTATGTCCTGGGTACTGCCTAAATTTACTCATTTTAACAAACACTTCCAATCGGCAGAAGTTGTAGTAACTGAATTGGACTCGAAAATAAAAGATCTGTACAAAGATTTTCTGCTATGCTTCATGAACAGAAATTACGTTAACAGATTTGAATTAAGTAATATCGATCCGGCAGATTCAAGACACCATTTAAATATTGAACAACTATATCTTGAAATTGCTGTGGCATCAAAAATAAACACTTCTGAAACAAAAGCGGGTAAACAACAGCGCACTGAGTTCCTGCATAGGTGTAAAGATTTTCTGGTTGAAGCTGCCTTGCAAATAAAGAAAAGATGGGATTTCGACAATGCACCACTGACATAAATATCCTTGTTGGGTCCGAAGAATGCGATGAGCTAAGAAATAAGAAAGGATAACCCTTCAATCCTACCCATTGCGTTAGCATTTCGTAGGGTCGTCGACGTTTCTTTTCAAGTGTTATAAATAAAAATATTATCGTGTTATATTTTATTTCTCAGATGTACGATCTTTTTTTTAAATAAATACTATCTTTTTGAACGAAACGTACTATATTTTTTTACCTGTCCGATTCCAACACTGCTTCGGAGATGCTCCACACAAACACCAGTTGTTTCCCGTCACCGCACACGCTAGGCCGTTGACAATCAGGATATAATTATATTGTATCGCCGAATGCAAATATATTAATCTGTAAATTGTAATCTCTGAATATAACATTAGTGACTCTTGAGATTTTAATTACTTAACCCGATAGGCACCTTTGGTGCCTTCTGAGAGTCATTTACGGGACTAAAGGGCATAAGCAACTAGTACATGAATAACCATACAACACGCACCCAACGCGCGTACAGAAAGAAAGGTTGGTCCGTTAGGTTAGGTTATTGGTATTAAATCTTACTCAAATAAATAGTTTTATTATCAAGGGTATTTATGTAACAATAAAATATTTTTTAATTCTTTTGTGGATTACGTTATCGCAATTAATTTGTTCTTTATTTACAATATAATACACTAGCGTATAGTTTAATCAATTCCTTGGTTGTTTTATTTGTGAGTCCGTCTCTTTATCTAAATTAGTGTATTTTTAGATCTCCGTGGCAATTCAATGTATGTACAATGTAAATAAATCATCATCACATGTCATAACAGAAGTACCAATTCCACGCGAACGCAGTCGCGGGCACATACAGTATTTAATAAAAAAAACTCTATTCTATTGAGTGCTTCAAACAACGATATAAACAAAAGAATAAGTAAATGGAATTCTCTTGAGGTTACAGTTGTTCATGGGTAGCAGTAATCACTTACCATGAGGTGAGCGTCAAGCGAGTCTGTCCTGCTGCTTTAAAAAAATAACTGGCAGTGAAATAAGATATTGAAAGTTGTTCTTATATGATGATACCGTGAGGTAAAAACGGTCGTTTTCATAGTTAGTTTATAATAATTTAAAATAAATAAATATATCCAAACCTCAAAATGACAATGAAAGACATGTAGTATAAAATACTTAGCGTAAGCTATTTGACTGTACCGTATTAGATGATACCGCAATCCATTGATTTATATATTACACTAGATCAGTAACAACCGCGCGAAAGCGTTGCCACTGCACATATGGCCACCACAGCCATATGCCTAGCTGACGTCATTTCAGTGTTCAATGTGACGCCGACAGAGTTGAGCCGCGACAAAAAATGGGTAAATGCATAGTGAAGGAATGCTATTCAAGGTCACAAAAACGTAATAAATCAAGCGGAATTACTTTCAACACATAATTTTTAGTTTTTGTTTTCGTATAAACGTAAAAAAAACTCAAATAATTAAATAAAATTATCGAATATTGCCATTTAGGTTCAATGTTGCCACTTTTCCGCATTTGTGATTATCCTACATTAACGGGAAACTATATAATTAATGGAGTAAGTTAATTTGTTACCTCTGATTTCAAATATTTTGAAAATCATAATAAAAACTACGTTTTAACTTTCATACAAAATAATTAATTATTCTTATTTTAGTTTATTCATGAATAATCTATTAAGTATATTTTATTACGTATTTTATATTAATAATTATATTAATTATAATTTAATATAAATTTTATATTAATTATATTTTATTACCTATTTTATATTGTTTGATTTATTAGTACAATAAAAATACTTTTTAAAAATATGTTTTATTTCATCATCATGTTTACTTCTATTTATGTGATAAGCTTTGCATTCTTTTTTTCTAAAGGGACGCAATAAAGATTTTAAAATAAAATATACTTTTTAATATAAAAACAATTAACTGCAGCTTAAATAAACTCATTTTTATTGCGTAATTTAGGTAAAAGTACCCGGTTGACCGAGCTTTGCTCGGTATTTTTCGCTCGGTTTTTTTAATTCGTGTGTTTTGGAAATTATATTTCGATACAAATTACATACTGATGAAATATGAATAATATTTTTTGATCTTAGTGACATAATAGAAAAAACTGAACTGGTTATTTGAATAAAAAAATCATGAGTGCAATTAGTTTAATTTAAATTTTCATGTTTTTAAAAAATACTAAAAAAAGGGCTCGCAAAATAGATGTTCTCAAAAAAGAAAGGAACTTGAAAAAAAATTAAAAAAACGTTGGTCGGTCGGTCTGGGCTCGAACCGGGGTTTTACGATTCTGTGACCGCCCATTATACCAATTAAGCTATTTATAATCATTGACAATCCGTCAAAATTTACCTTTTTATTCTAACGATATTGTAGCAGTTTTTCATTGCCTAAAAACACGGACAAAATGAAATTTTCTAAAAATAAATCCTAGCTAGATCGATTTATTATCCCCGAAACTCCCTGGACACTAAATTTTATGAAAATCGTTGGAGCCGTTTCCGAGATCCCGATTATATATTTATATCCTCTCAACTGCGGATGTCCAAGACTTGGACACGAAAATATCTCCGTTGACTGCGGGCGTCCAAGTGTTAGACATTTTTTACCCGCTCTTTTAATGAAGAAACAAAGCATTATGTGCTATTTCTAACTCATTCTACCATATGTCAATGTGTACAGGATAAAAAAGGATAGCATACAAACCTCACAGCTTTATACACTTTAGTAGTATATTTTATTTAAATCATTCTTAAATGTCGTCCGTTCCTTGAGTCAGCCATGATTGACGCGCGCAAACAACGAAGTTGTTTGTAATATTTTGTATTAATTTATATTTATTGTGTAGTGAATTGTGTTAAAACAATGGCTAGGCAAGTAACCTTCTTATTTGTAATCTCATTTTGTGTTTTATCTTATTAAGTACGTGTAAAATCGTTTTTTTAATATGTATGAAGCAAACTGCTATCTTAGAACTAACATGCTGGTTATATTATATTTAGTTATACTAATTACTTTAAAACTTTATTAAATATATGTACTCGTTTATAGGAAATTTCATAGAGAATTCAGAAATGTATACATATTATAGTATTCGATATACCAAAATCAAGATATTTGCGTTTAAACGGATTGGGCCCAATCGACCGTCTACGGACGGACGTAGTAACGGAGTATTACGGTTAGAGTCTCCGCAGCTGAAAGGTTATATATACAAGAATTGCTCGTTTAATAGTATAATAATGCATATAGTAAGTCACACCAACCCGCTATTGCATGTTTGTGTGTCTATCTTTATCTAATCTTAGCGACGACATTGTTTTCACAATTTGTGGAAGTGAGACAGATATATGTTTATTTAAAATTGTTATTAGTTTCAAAGCTACGTAGTCGCGTTTAGATAGTGGTTACACTTTTTTCGACGCGCGGTAATATGGTTTGCTCTTCTAATGTTGTATATGATAAAATCCAAGAAAAATGAGAACTATTTCCAATTTCAGATCGTTTCAACATATCTACGTAGCTGATATACAAACTGTTCGACGTATCAACATTCACATTTCTCGTCAGCATTACATGTTCACGTAAGCGAAATTAAACACTTCAAAATGTATGACTGAAACACAATTTAATGATCGTATTCCCTTTCCAGCGTTATAACGTTTGAACATCTAGCAATTGTCACAATATTGAGGATTTAGAGAGTCAATAATATAAACATATTTTCTTATACGTGGTACTTTCTCTACATTCAACATACGAAACACTACAGCATTAAGCTGCTATTTTACGCTTGTATTCTGTGAGAGCATGGTAATTCCCAGGTTGAGCCGACCTATTTGAGCTACAACCACAATACAGCTGCGGTATAAAATAATAATAATCATAATAATATTCCACAACTATCACACAACGCCATCTAGTCCTAAGCTAAGCAGAACTTGTGTTATGGGTACTAGACAACTGATAAACATACTTATATTTTTTTTATAGGATAGGGTGACAAACGAGCACACAGTCCACCTGATGGTAAGTGGTTACTGTGGCCCATAGACATCTACATCAATCCTCGATTACGAATCAAAATGCAGATGCGTTGTCACCCGTGAGGACTAAGATGGAATGCCTCGTTTCCAGTAAAAAGGGTCTCCGGTTCTCTACACTCACCATACGAAATACAGCAGCATTAAGCTACTATTTCACGCTGGTATTCTGTGAGAGCGTGGTCCTTCCCCGGTCGAGCCGACCCATTCGTGCTACAACTATACTACTAATATAACTGTAGCATGGCTCTACCACGTATAAGAATTATACGTGGTAGAATATTATATATTTCTTAATACATAAATATTATAGATAAATTACACCCAGACACAGAACAAATGATCGTGCTCATCACATAAACATTTGTCCTGGGTGGGAATCGAACCCACGACATCCGGCATAGCAGTCAGGGTCACTAACCACTAGACCAACAAGCCTGTCAATGTCTCTACCATGGCTCTAAATCGCCATGCATTGCAATTGGATAAGCAGTTGCAATATAAGACGTTTCGCACCTTTGACGCTGCGGCCCTTCGGTAGTCTGGGTATCACCTGGCGTAAACACAATGGTTATATCGCCATCTAGCGGAATCCTTAAGAATTTTCTAGCATTTCCCACAGTCACCTCTAAGGACACCTTTTACGTGGTAAAGCCATGTTGCAGCTATGTTATGGTTGTTGCACGAATAGGTCGGCTCGACTGAGAAAGGACAACGCTCTCACAGAATACCTGCGTAAAAGAGCACCTTAATGCTGTTGTTATAAAAAATTATTATTGCTCGGCAGTCGAGTTTGTAGCATGAAATATAAAAAAATACCGTACACAAGTGTTTTAAATCTATTTATAAATATAACAAAAGTCAGTTAATTAATCTCGGATATGTATTATATTCTGAAGTTAGTTAAAAATGAATTGTGATCCCATTCCTTTCAAAGTAAAAATATCTACCGGAACCAAAACATATAGGATTCAGCTGTGAAGCACGAAAGTACAAAAACTCTGACAAAAAAATCTCTCTTACCCGTTCTAATATTTGGTTCACGAAATTGAAAATATTTCACTTCGATCAGAGAGCTAGCTTACATACAGCTTTTTTATATGAGGCCCTATTTTTTCCAGACGGTAAAAAGGGTCACCCAGTATATCATCATCATCATCATCATTACAGCCCTTCACAAGTCCACTGCTGAACGTAGCTCAGCGACCTTGAACGTCCTCATACGGCCAGCAGTGAAGCAGTGCACGCACTGGTTGTTCAATCTATTTTGAGAGATTGAGGTATACCTGACGAGAAGATTTGTCAGCCGAGTTGAATCCGTGGATTGACCTCTCGGTCGAAGTTGGATTTACCAAGTCGGACTATTTGTCCCAGGTAAACGTACTCGTCAACAACTTCGAGCATAGTGCTCCCAACAACTACCGGCATAGGTGTGACATGGACATTGAACATGATCTTTGTTTTGTCCATGTTCATGTTAAGACATATCCGTTGGGAGACACCATCGAGGTTATTGAGCATAGTGCTTAGGTCCTCCAGCGATTCTGCCATAAGTACTTTATCGTCGGCGAATCGAAGGTGAGTGATGTACTCGCCATTGATGTTAACACCGTATCCTTTCCAGTCCAGTAGCTTGAAAACGTCTTCCAATGCAGCGGTGAAGAGTTTCAGGGATTTAACGTCACCCTGTCTTACACCTCTCTGCAGTTGGATAGGTTTCGAGCTCTGGTTCTGTACTCGAATAGCCATCGTAGCCCTTCTGTACAAACACTTCAGCACTTCTATATACCGACAGTCAACTTGGCACAGCTGAAGGGACTTTAGCACCGCCCAAATTTCGATGGAATCAAAGGCTTTCTCATAGTCCACATAAGCCAGGCAAAGTGGCAGATTGTACTCTTCGGTCTTCTGTACAATCTGACACATTGTACAGAAGACCGAAGAGTACAATCGTATGTATGTGGTCTATGATACTGAAGCCTTTTCGGAAACCGGCTTATTCACGAGGCTGGAAGTCGTCGAATCTGCGTGCGAGACGATTCGTAATAGCTCCTTCTGGCAGACAGATCTCTGGCAAAGACTTTGGAGCCCTGGTTCCGCTCGATCGCTTCTTTAATACGAGCAGTATTAAAGTTGCGTAAGTCTCACCGCATGCATTTGGAGATCTGTCTGTTCAGTTGCCTGTATGCTGTCAAATATGTTGACGATTGCAGCCTCATCTCTCGTCTAACAGCCATGAGATTAAGAGTGTGATCGGAGAGTTTTTGTGTTCTTCTGAAGCGGGTCTTGTAGAGCTTATCTCCGACGGCGTGGACAGTTTCCACGAGCTTGTCATTCATATCGTCCACTGCATTGCGATCTTCTAGGTACTGAAAGCGGTTACGTAACTCAAGCTCAGGATTCTGGATTAGAGCACGAGGGGGACAGAGCGTTGATTTCATTAGACGAACCTCACCAACTTAACGTTTAGGTTCAGTTTGCCTCTAACCATACGGTGGTCACTTCCAATTTTTCCCTTTGCGATCACTGAGACATCACTGAACATTTGGCGTCCGGTCGTCATAACGAAGTCAATCTCGTTTTTTGTTGAACCGTCGGGGCTCGACCAGGTCCACTATCTGTGCGGCCGCTTCTGGAAGAAAGAGTTCATCCCTTGGATTCCGTTGCCCTATCCCAAATTTCCCCACCTTCAGCTCACCGTACTTTCTTGTGCCCAGTTTTGCGTTGAAGTCTCCCATTAACGCCGTATAGTGCGTTTTGGAGGAATGTATGGCTCTAGAAATGTCCTCATACATTTCCTCCACCTCCTTCCTCATCGGGATGTTCCGACGTTGGCGCGTAAACCTGTATGACCTTCAGCGAATACCGTTTGATGATTCTGAGTATAAGGTACGCAGGGTACAACCCTCTTCGATACACTCCTAATCTTTAAAACGTTGTTAACGAGAGACTTGTGGACGATAAATCCAACACCTCCTTGGGACAGATGGTCGCCCTCCCGGTGATAGAACAAGTTGCAGGATTCGGGAATCACCGTGTCCTCCCCTCTATTCGGACCTCGGATAAACCTATAATATTCCAGCGCAACTTGTCTATCTCTTCTTCCAGCTCCAGTACCCTCTCGTCAGTCCTCAGAGTGCGTGAGTTATACGTTGCCAGGTCGAGTCATCGTAGGTGGCAACCGAACCTCTACCGGAGATACTTAGCACCCCCTGCCCTTCCGTTACCATGGTCGTCACCTTAGCCAGGAATAGCGGGGCCGCCGGGGACTGGGGGCCGTCTATTTGTGTAATTCTTCATGGGGGGTATATTGCCATAGTTGCCACGCTTGGCGAGCGGGTTGGAAACCGCAGTTTTTTTGTTCAGTTGCTGTTATCAGGAAGATGCTGCCCATCTCCTGCCTGTTTCCCTCTGTCGCCTTTTCCGACACCCACGGAAAGATATGGGGTAGTGGATATTCTTAACCGCCACTACACGGTATGTAAGGTGGTAACGTTTAATTCCAATTAAAAAAACACAAAAAAAATAAGTAGTTCACCACGCTAGACTCTTTGAGGATGTTAATTCATTATAATATAATATGTATCTCGCCTTATTATGCCTTTTGACTTTACGATTTAAATAAAATTTCATTTGATACCCTACACAACACGGGCTATTGTCAATTTGCCCCTGTCACCCACCATCCATTTATCCTTACTAAAATTAACCACTCAGAATAAAATTAAAACTTGTACTACTTCACTAATGTTTAATTTTCAAATTAAAATACAAAAATAGTTCAAAAGAAAATTTCTAAATAAACCAACTGATGGCCTAACGGACACTGAAGTAATTCAATAAGTGTTCCGTTTAGTCCTTTTTGGCACGCACGTTTTAGTCGGTAATAAGACGGTTTATTAAATATTATTATATTCCCACTATATTGTATTTCTAGTGACCAATAAAGGTAGATACAAATTACGAAAATGATTCTGTATAAATATTGAAATAGTGAAGATAAATGTATACGTGTTAGAGCTACGCTGCAGCTATATTATGGTTCCATAAATGAGTCGGCTTGACTGGCGAAGGACCACGGTCCCACAGAATACCAGCGTGAAAAAGCAAAATAATGCTGTGTACGTACGGTGAGTATAGAGAGAGAGAGAGAGATATCTCAAATAAAGGTAAAAACGCGCTTCACTTTCATACTTCGTTGAGGATAAATGTAGATGGCTATGGGACCCAACATTCAATTACCATCAGATGGCCTGTGTGCTTGTTTATCAGAATAATAAAAAAGATATATCCTTGTTAAGGATTGAACCTTCCCTCACAGCCTAACTACTTGCATCCAAAGTAGGCGCGTATTGGATAATTTTATTTTACGACAACGAACTCAATTACCGATTTGCACTCGTCCCCAGAATTTTAGCCTTAACGGGAAACGGAAAATTTGAAGTTATTTGGAATTTTTAAGTAGAGAGAGAAAAATATAAGAAATACCCATTAAAAGTTTAGGTTAGTCACAAGGTCAAATATGACCGCACCCACCCACTGCACTTTAACCCATAAAAACTTGTATTTAGAGACTATTTTCTATGAAGAAGATTGGCATTATAGAATTAGTATGAAATTTTCTATCCTCTAGTGGAATAAAAAAAAACAGTTAGAGTCTGTGGGATTCATGTTCTACGTTCATTACGTACGCCATTTTAATTTGGATGTTGTTGTGTTGATTTTTTAATTTTTCTGGTGTTTTATCAGTCCTTTACTAGGTATAGTGTTTTATTATAAAATTGTTATAAAATTTTTTGTGTGAATATAATTTATCTTTTTACGTAAATAATTTCAAGTAATATATAAAAATAATTGTGATTTTCACACACAGTTTTGGCTACAGAGCGTGCCAAAGAAATAGACATATATATTATGTATGTATGCATACACTCGAAAAACGTTACCCTCCTTATGTGGTAGTCGGGTAAATAGTAAATGAAATCAACGATTATTCTCATCAATATCAGGTGACGCTCTAGAACCTTTTTTACCCATCGTTTGTCGGTTCTTCGAGCTATATGGCCGGCCCATTGCCACTTCAGCTTACTAATCCGTTGTTCTACGTGTCGGTCACTCTGGTTCTACTGCGGATATCTTCATTTCTAAGTTTATCACGCTGAGAAACGCCGAGCATAGCCGTCTCCATAGCTCGCTGAGCGACCTTGAGCATCTTCATACGGTCAGCAGTGAAGAACCACGACTCAGATCCAAAAGTCATCACTGACAACACACACTATTGACAATTTTGTTTTCAGGTTTTGAGGTATACTGACGAGATGTATCGTAATTTCCCGAACGCTGCCCAGCCCAGTTGAATCTATCGATTGGTCTCTCGGTCGAAGTTGGATTTACCTAGTCGGACTATTTGTTCCAGTATATGGATATTCTGGCCCATACACATCTTTAAACATATTTTGAAGATATAAAATGCAGATGCGTTGTCATCATATCTTAAGACTAAGATAAATTGCCTAAAGGGTAAGAAGGTAAAAAGTGTCTCTGGTTCTTTACATTCACCCATAGAATACTATAATACTCAATGTATTATAGTATTCTATGCATTCACCATACGCAACACAGAAGCGTTAACCTGTTATCTATCTCTATCATACTCTCACCTTATCAAGACTCATCACAAACAAGAAAGATGAAAAATTGTGAAAATTGATTTTTGGAGGCTTCCACACCAGAGGGCGGTGGGGCTCCGGTTTAATACATAGATGTGTAATTTATTTTAAATTTAATCATTAAAGAAGCTTTTTGAGGAAATTATATCTCGAAATATAAAAAAGGTATTTTATTTATGAATTTTGACATCAAAATATTATTAAAATTATTTTTTGAATGAAGAATACTTTATCTTAATTAGCCAAGTGGTGGTGGCGTAATGGAATCTATCATAAGGTGTGTTTTGTTATTTTAATAGTTGGTCAAATCTCACTGTGGGGTATGCCAGATAGATCTTTTGGTAATAAATAATGGTATAACCATCTCGTGAAGTGAGGATAAGTGATAACATGGCTTAATGTAAATTAAGCCATGTTATCACTTATCATCAAGTCTATCAAAAATTATAGGTCATTTTTAAACAGCGCCGCTCTGGAGGCAGATAAGTCGTGAATTCCACACCATAATTAAGCACCAGACTTTACGTTACTTTTCAGAATGATGTGCTCCCACAGTCGGTCTTAAACTTAACTATTTGGCATTTTCCGGCAGGTCAAATTAATTTTGTTATCATAAATCTTTTATCTTAGTTAAAACGTAAACAGTGGTTAATAAAAATAGTAAACTTTTACCTCGAATGGTAATAAATGTACGTCCACACAAATATAAACGTGGACGTTAGACGTCGCTTTATCGGCAAAGTTCTACGACACACGCTCAGAGTAATATTGATAGATTATACTGGCGAGACCTAATATAAAATTTTTCATCAGACGTGCCTATAACCGAGATTTATGGATGAGATTCGATATAACGTTCTTTTGGACCAATAGTAGCTCAAAAAAGTTTTTTCAACTTCCAAATAAAATAAAAGATTTACTCCGGGCATTATTATTGTAGAAGTGCATTTATGCTGCCTAGAAGTTCGTCTGGGTGGTATAATTACAGGTTGTGAGGCATTCCATCTCAGTCTTCAGTAGCAACAACGGATCAAAATTGAAAACGTTTGAGCTGATATTTAGAAAATGCAAACGTATATTAGTAATCAAAACGGCAGTACGTTACCAATCAGCACAGAAACCTGGCAAACAGTAGACTGCACTTCACTAGTACTTAGTAATACGGTGCAAGATTACAGTTCATAGGTATTTACAGCTGCAGCATTTCGTACATGAGAATGTATATGGGGTGGCCTATGTTCTGCAGTTTCAGCAGACATTTAATAGGCTGTAATGATGATGATGATATCATGTTCGCCAACACGTACTGGAGCAGCGCGGTAAATTAACTAATCCATAGCTTTACAAACACGAGAAGGTGCCTGTTCACAGAAGTTGGATATATTGGCCAACTCATACTTTTAACTTTATTGCTTGATCTGTTAAGACATAATTTAAATATAAAAATAAAAATGAAGTGTCGAAATAACTGGATCGGAATAACTGGATTTTATTAATCTTATAGAGTTGTATGAATACTGCTGGTAAGACACAAAAAACCATATTTAATATTTATGTCTGTTGGTCTTTCCTCGCCAGGAAATTTTACGAACAGATAGAGAGCAATGTCAGAAAGTATCTAAACTATATTTTATCTGAAAATTACAAACTCCTCTAGCTTACACTTTTTTATAAGGATATCAAACGAGCAAACTGTGCACCTGATGCCAAGTGGTCCCTCGACACATGACAGCTATCCTTGATTAAGGAACAAAATGGAATGCTTAGTTGACAGTATCAGTAAAAGGAGTCTCTGGTTCTCTACACTTGTTATACGAAATATTGCCTCAATAAGCTGCTATTTTACGCTATTATTCTGTGATAACGTAGTCCTTCCAAAGTCAAGCCAAGCTATCGGTTGACGAGACTTAATTATATAATTTCGACAAAGACTCCTTCAGAAGCCTTCCGTCCCCCAGTGTGGCACTATTTTGGAGGCGTGAAGCAGAAGTGCGGTGGTCTTGCTCTTCAAGAAAGGCGGCAACGCTCTCTTGAAGAAAAACAGATTGATTTCCCTTGTGAGCCACTTCTACGTGCTGTTTTCGAGAGTCATTACGAATCGTCTTGCACGCAAACTCGTCGACTGCCAGCCTCCCGAAGAAGCTGGTTTCCGAAAAGGCTTCATTACCATAGACCACATACATACACTGCGGCAGATTATACAGAAGACCAAAGAGTACAATTTGCCACTTTGTTTGGCGTATGTGGACTATGAGAAAGTCTTTGATTCGTCAAAATTTGGACTGGAATAATATGGTATTAAAATCAATAGCGAGTACATCACTCACCTTCGATTTGCCGACGATGTAGTCCTTATGGCAGAATTGCTGGAGGACCAAAGAACTTTGCTCAATGACCTTAATAATATCTTTCAACGGATAGGTCTGCAGATGAACGTGGACAAAAAAAAGATCATGTTTAATGTAAATGTCACACCTATGCCGGTAGTTGTTGGGAGCACTAAGCTCGAAGTTGTTGAGTACGTTTACCTGGGACAAATAGTCCAAATAGGTAAGTTCAACTTCGACCGAAGGGTCAATCGACGGATTTAAATCGGCTGGGTAGCGATCGGGATGTTACAACACATCTTCTCGTCAGGTATACCTCAAAACCTAAAAACAGATTGTACAAGTTACCAGTGATGTCTTATGGATCTGCGTAGATCTTCTGGCCATATGAGGACGCTCAAGGTAGTTCAGCGTAGCTCACTGAGCGACCTTGAGCGTAGAGGGCTAGGTTCGGGGTTTCTCTGCGTGATAATTTTAGAAATGAGGATATTCGCAGTAGAATCAGAGTGACTATCATAACCCAAAGGATTGGTAAGTTGCAGTGGCAGTGGGTCGGCCTATAGCTCGAAAAACCGACAACCAATGAGGAGAAAAAGTTCTCGAGTGCAGCCTCTCACCGTTAGGCGTAGTGTACCGACCCTCCACTAGATGGAGTGACGACCTGGTAAGACGTGCAGGAAGTCGATGGATGCAGGTGGCTCAGGACCATGCTTTGTGGTACTCCTTGGGGAAGGCCTACGTTTAGCAGTGGACTTAATAAATAAAGAATAATAAACGAAAAGTAAATGATTAACAAGAAAAGAGTGAATTTGATAATTCTTGATATATATATATATATATATATATATATATATATATATATATATATATATATATATATATATATATATATATATATATATATATGTGGGATAATTTAGCAATGAGTAGTTTGTTTTTATTGTTTGTTGTAGAATATTGACCTCCTTGGATTATTGAACTGAAAATAAAATTGTAAGATGTCACTTTAAAAAAATGTCATGGTAATCAAGATAGTAAGATGTAATGTATTTTTTGTGATTTAATGAAAATAAAAGAAGCAGTATAAAAGTGAGTGTTTCGTCTCAAATTCTTGAAATATCACCACAACTTTGGGGGTTCGTCCGGGATCGCCCAAAATTTGAGGCGAGACGAAGACTAAAGATTCGAAGATTTATTACAACGTTTTGGAATTTGGATATGAAAATTTATTTTAAGGACTGAAAACTTAATGAGTTCAAATAAGCTGTCATTTTGCACGACTAGAAAAAGAAAGACTAATAGTAGTTTGACAACCACAATGCCGCCGAAGAAAGATGTAAAAGAAAGTGAAGATGAAGGGCAGGAGTTAGATATACAGATTTCATTTAAAGACTTGGAGAACATAATGATTTCTTATATTTACGCGAACACTACACATGATTAAAACTACTTTTACGGATTTTATCGCGTTTATTTTTACTTTTTATTTTTAATTCCCGACGTTTCGGGCGCTTTCCAGCACCCATGGTCACGGGGGACTGAGATGACTGACGTCCCGATGTCATTGTTAAACCCATGTTTAAAAAAGCTGAAGGTACTCCGGGTTTAACAATGACATCGGGACGTCAGTCATCTCAGTCCCCCGTGACTTGGAGAAGTCAATGAACATTTTTACCGGTAATGACACCTATCCTATTGAGACATTTATTGATGAATTTGAAGATACTGCCGAAATTATGAAGTGGACTAAAGTCGAGAAGCTGGTCTATGCAAAGAGACTTTTAGACGGTACTGCCAAGCTATTTTTACGATCTTTGGGAAGAGTAAAGGACTACGCGAGTTTGAAAAAGTCACTTAAGGAAGAATTTGGTCCCAAGATTAATAGCGCAATCATACATAAGAAACTTGCATCGCTTAAGATGAAGAACGATGAAACTTACCAACAATATTTTCTGTCTATGAAAGAATTAGCACTTCATGGCAAGGTTGAAGATGCTGCGCTGATTGAGTATGTCATTGATGGTATTCGTGATCTAGAGATCAATAAAGTTATTTTATATGGCGCTACAGACATAAAGGATTTTCGCAGGAAGTTAGAAATCTACAGTGCTTTTAGAACGAAGGTGCCTAACAAATCGGCACAGTCTGGCCAATCACATGGGCATCATTCAACCCGTAAGATGACTCATGTAAAAAGATGTTACAACTGTGGCGATTAATGGTAAAGAATTTGTTACCTTAATAGATACTGGAAGTGATATTAACCTCATAACAAAATCAGAATTCGAGAAGGTTAAAGAGGGAATTAAAGATTATAAAACAGAATCAACGTGTATAACAGGAATAGCCGAAAAACAAATTCTTACTGAAGGAATGTTTACAGCCAATGTTCAAATTGACAATTACTACACAGATGTCAAGTTTCATGTTGTAAAAGACAACGAGATACCGGTAACTTTACTCATTGGAAATCCTATCCTTAAAGATTTCGAAGTGTGTTTCACTCCTGAAGGTGTCTTTATACAAAAGATTATGCATCTTACACTTCTAATGGAGGAAAAGGATAATGAACAAGAATATGATATAGGAGATTCTAAATACGCGGAAAAGATTCGTAAGATGTGTGAAGAGTACAGACCTAATGAAAAGAAGAAAGAAAGTAACGTTGAATTGAAAATAATACTTACCGATGAAGAACCAGTTTTTCAGAATCCCCGAAGTTTGTCACCCTTAGAAATGAATGCCGTGAATATGCAAGTAAAAGAATGGTTAGACAAAGGAATAATCAAACCTAGCAAATCTGATTTCGCCTGTCCTGTAGTTCTGGTTGATAAAAAAGATGGGTCACGTAGAATGTGTATAGATTATCGACGATTAAATAAAAAGGTAATTAAAGAAAGATTTCCCCTACCTATAATAGAAGACCAGATAGACAAGTTGAAGGAGGCCAAAATGTTCACGTCCCTTGATCTGAAGAATGGCTTTTTACATGTGAAAGTACACAAAGATAGTCAAAAGTACACTTCATTCGTAACACCCCAAGGCCAGTACGAATTTCAAAGAATGCCTTATGGATTATGTACAGCGCCATCTGTGTTTCAAAGATTTATTAACGATATCTTCAGCTATCTAATTACCGATGGGACACTGCTAGTGTACCTTGATGATTTAATCATACCCTCGATAACAGAAGAAGAAGAAATAAGTAAGCTAGAGAAAGTATTTAAAAGAAGCGAAGAATTCGGTCTAGAGTTTAATTGGAAGAAATGCCATTTTTTAAAGAGGGAAATCCAATATCTTGGATACATTATTTGTGACAACGAAGTAAGACCGTCTCCAGAAAAGATTAAAGCTGTAGCGAATTTCAAGAAACCAAACAATATAAAAACTGTGCAGTCTTTCCTTGGGCTGACAGGGTATTTCAGAAAGTTTATAAAAAACTATTCCCTGATTGCAAAACCGATGACGGATTTGTTAAAGAAAGATGCTGTATTCAATTTTGATGAAAGGTGTGAGAAAGCTTTTATAGAATTGAAACAAATATTGTGTAACTCACCAGTTCTCCGAATATTCAATCCAGATTTAGAGACAGAATTACACACCGACGCAAGTACTGACGGTTATGGAGCTGTTCTTCTACAAAGAAGCCCTAAAGACAATCAATTTCACCCCGTGCACTATATGAGTAAAAAAACAACTCCAGCTGAAAGAAAATACCATAGTTATTACTTAGAAATTTTAGCTATTGTTGCTGCCATAAAGAAGTTCCGAGTTTACCTTCTTGGGATAAAATTTAAAATAGTTACAGATTGCTCTGCTCTTACTATGACACTACAAAAAAAGGACTTACCACCTAGAGTCGCTCGTTGGGCCCTGCTTCTAGAAGAATACGACTACAAGATCGAACACAGACCAGGAACACGAATGAGACACGCCGACGCACTGAGCAGATATTCTATCTGTATGATACTTACTGAAACTACAGCTCGTTTAAAGAAAGCACAGAATGAAGACGACTATGTGAGACTGATTAAGAGAATTTTAGAAACAGAAAAATACAAGGATTATATCATACAGAACGAAATAGTATATAAAGAGAAAGATGGCAGTAAATTGATTGTTGTGCCTAAGAAAATGCAGTATGAGATAATCAGGAAAAATCACGAAAAAGGACATTTGGGAATTTTAAAAACTGAAGAACTGATTAATAGGGAATATTTCATTGAAAATTTAACTGAAAAAATAAAAAAAAGTCATAAGTAATTGTATTGAATGCATTCTCATGTCGCACAAAAGAGGTAAAAAAGAAGGATTCCTACACCCGATAGACAAAGGTAATGTCCCACTGTCGACATACCATGTGGATCATCTAGGACCAATGACTTCGACTCACAAGAGTTACAAATACATCCTTACCGTCGTGGATGCTTATACGAAATTTACATGGATTTATCCTGCTAAGACTTTAACCACTGAAGAGACTTTAGAGAAACTAAGACTACAACAACAAACCTTTGGAGCACCTGAAAGAATTTTTACTGATCGAAACGCTGCTTTTACTTCAAGAGACTTCCAGGAGTATTGTAAGAGTGAGAATATAACGCACTATACAATTACCACCGGACAACCCAGAGGAAACGGCCAAGTTGAGCGCATCCATCAGATTATCATAGCCGTGTTGAGCAAACTAAGTGCTGATGACCCGACTAAATGGTATCGCCGTGTGTCCAAAGTACAACGATGTTTGAATGGAACATACCAAAGAAGTATAAGAATGACACCATTTGAACTGCTTTTTGGCACTAAAATGAGAGATAAAGATGATGAACTTCAGAAATTAATAGAAGAAGAAAGCTTACAGAATTTTAACGAGAAAAGAGAAGAACTTAGAAAGAAGGCCAAAGAATCTATACAGAAAGTACAAGAAGAAAACATAAAAAGCTATAATAAAAAGCGAAGGGCAGCAATACCCTTTAAATTTGGAGATTTGGTAGCCATAAAAAAGACACAGTTCTCACAAGGGAGTAAATTATGTCCTAAGTACTTAGGACCCTATGAAGTTGTTAAATGCAATTCAAACGATCGTTATGTTGTAAAGAAGATTGGTATCAGCGAAGGCCCGATTAATACAACCACCTCAGCTGATCTCATGAAGCCGTGGATTTCGCCGGAAGACGATTCATCTGGGTCAGATGAATGATCAGGACGGCCGTGTGGGATAATTTAGCAATGAGTAGTTTGTTTTTATTGTTTGTTGTAGAATATTGACCTCCTTGGATTATTGAACTGAAAATAAAATTGTAAGATGTCATTTTAAAAAAATGTCATGGTAATCAAGATAGTAAGATGTAATGTATTTTTTGTGATTTAATGAAAATAAAAGAAGCAGTATAAAAGTGAGTGTTTCGTCTCAAATTCTTGAAATATCACCACATATATATATATATATATATATATATATATATATATATATATATATATATATATATATATATATATATATATATATATATATATATATATATATATATATATATATATATATATATATATACATATTACATACTAGAGATCCGCCCTTGCTTTGCATGGATGAAAACCATCAAAAACTTTATCAAAAATCGGTCGAGCCTTTTGCGAGAATAACGAACAGCAATTGATTTTTATATAGATAATTGGACTAAATATAAATATTTCATTTCGTTTTGACGACGACAATACCAGACCGTTCACAGTTCCGACATCGAGTATACAATAAGCAAAGCCAAACTAAGCACACGAAAATGAACAGAAATTTTCGAAATCTGAACAATTTTAGTTGGAATCCGAAAGCCGCAAGCGCGTGACAATCGACGCAGAGTGTGGAAAGAAATTAAATTCTCGGGATAATTTATTTAAAATACAAAACAAGAAGTAAAGAAGCAGAATCGTTTATAATTTACAAGATTTTACAGTCTATGGGAGTAAGTGGCTTCTGCAGGTACTTGTAACCATGTTTTTTGTATGTTTTTTTACGTACCATTGCCAGGGCTAAAGAAACACGTAGTACACTACAAAAGCCTTGTCAGTGTTAACAATATCAGCTCCTTCTCTTTGTGGAAGTTAATCTTTAGCTTTCTACCTCTTCTTTATATAAGGCCGGAACACCGAACGCTTCATCTCGAGGCCTTATATAAATATGGTACCACCCCAGAGTTCGACGTCTAAATCTTAGTCATGAGGATGAAGCAGGGCCTTCCATGCTCTTCTCTAGTGTCGCACTATCGTCAGCCTTATTCCGTGACATCAGACTTTTCTTGGTAAAGCGATTTCATCTTAGTCCTCAGGAAAGACAACGCATCTGCATTCAGATTTCTATTGAGAGGTTATTTTTAGGGTTCCGTAGTCAACTAGGAACCCTTATAGTTTCGCCATGTCTGTCTGTCCGTCTGTCCGTCCTCGCTTAATCTCTGTGACCGTTAGCACTAGAAAGCTGAAATATGGTACCAATATGTGTATCAATCACGCCGACAAAGTGGTAAAATAAAAATTGGAAAAAAATGTTTTATTAGGGTAGCTCCCCTATATGTAAAGTGGGAAGTGATTTTTTTAAATTTCAACCCTAACGTGTGATATATTGTTGGAAAGGTATTTAAAAATGAATAGGGGTTTACTAAGATCATTTTTGATAATGTCAATAATTTCGGAAATAATCGCTCCAAAAGTAAAAAACAATGTGTCCCCCCCTCTAACTTTTGAACCACAGGTTTAGAAAATATGAAAAAAATCTGAAAAGTAGAACTTTATAAGGACTTTCTGGGAAAATTATTTTGAACTTGGATGGAAAGTCGGAGCGCCTGCCGCGCACGTTCACGCGCATGTTCGCGCACGTACCCACTACCGGGAGCAGTTGCAGGAGCGCGGAGAGCTGCTGGAGCGCGAACATAATGGATACCCACCTTTAAACTCATAAGTGGGAACACTTATTGTGACGGACGGGAAACTACGGAACCCTACACTGAGCGTGGCCCGACACGCTCTTGGCCGGTTTTTTTCTCCTAGGATTATGACATTAGTGCAAATTTATTTTTTAAACTGAAGTGACAAATAAACCCGCAGTACACCTGATGGTAAGTGACTACTGCAGTCCATAAATACCTTCAGTTAACTTCAAACAAAGAAGGTTTCAGAAAGTCCATAACTATTATTATATAACTATTTTCTTTGTATAAATTTTCTTTGTAAAAAACCGAAGCTACAAACAAACTGACAGTCAACCTGATAATATTTTTGTAATATAACATTATCAAAGATAACTTCTTACCACTTGATACAGGTAAAAGAATAAGTGTTTCAGTTCATAATAAAAAAAAAAACAAAGAAAGAAAGACTCCTAGGCAAAATATTTAGCTGATCGTTCTATTATAAAATCTATTTGTTACGCTCTTAGTCAATTAATAAGCTATTGCATCACAGTATGGGGTGGTGCAGCCAAAACTCACCTTATAGAAGCTGAGAAATCTCAACGAGCAATCCTCAAAACTGCAGCTAAACTCCCTTATAGACATGCTACGTCGGAGCTGTACAGGTTATGGGATATCGTCACCGTTAGGCAAATATTTATTCTAAAAATAATAACCAGAAAGCATTCCCAAGTAGATTACGATCCGAATCTCAACACCACAAAAAGAAGAAAGGACAAAGTATGTCCTTCAACGACGGTTAAATCCAGCTTAGCCAAGAGACCCTATACCTATCTCAGTAATTATTTATACAACGAAATAAATAGGCTGCTATCCATATATCCTCTTCCCGAACACGAGTGTAGAAAAAATACAATAAACTGGCTCAAATATTTAACATACGAATCCACTGAAAGTTTCTTACATCCTCAACTTTAACAAGACGCACATTATATATAATTATAATATTATTTTATGTACTTTAATCTAAAATATGTATCTGTATAATTTATTTAATTGGCCTTGTTATATTATCCTTCAATTTACGAAATGTCGATTTTCTCATAACCAATAAAATGAAAATAATGATGTCTTCAATATGTTATAAAAACGTGTAAATTAAGATGTAAAATCCGTGAGGAGGGACCTGGTGACCTATAGAACAGGTATTGTTTAATACCTTTATTAGGCACCAGTCTCTCACAAACCAGGGTTCAATACGTTTATAGTTTAACATGTTTGTCATCAATAATACTGTACCTGTTTGTGATGAGAAAATAAACATAATTTCTATTCTATTCTATTTCTTATATTTACACGAACGCTACACATTGTATAAAACTATTTATACGGGTTTTATCGCGTTTAATTTATTTATTTTTAATTACAGAAATTTTGCGTGCTATATAGCACTCATGGTCACGGGGGGCTGAGATGTCCTTCAGTCTTTGAATATCAATTTTTGGTGAGATCTACGCAAAACCAGCTTACAGTAACTTAGTCTTGCAATGATATGCTTGGGTTTGAATTTAATTTTTTTACTTATTTAAATATCGGTTGGTATTTGTAAATGATTGGTTAGAAAATGTTGAATCTCACCATCATCCATTACAGTTAGTTACCATGGGTAAATCATTGTTTATAAAAAAAGCATAGCACCACTGCAAGACTTCTAAATACTGTAAGCACGTTCTGCGTAGATTGGACCAAAAATTAATATTCAAAAACTGAAGGTAGCCGGGCTAACTATTTAAACAAAAAGAATATTAACAATGCTATAAACATTACTAATATTCCCCTTAACCACTCGTGGTAAGCTTAAATTGCTTGTGTTACGAGTGGTTCACGCCAGTAGTCGAATGGCGGATTTGAACCCACGACCTTTTTGAGTTCACGGACCACGCCCTGCCATTAGGCTACTGTCGCTTAAACTATGACACTATGACACTGATACGTCAAACATTTCATTCCTCCCCGTAACCATGGGTACTGTAGTGCACCCAACGTTGTGAATTAAAAATATGTTAATTAAAAGCGATAAAATCCGTTGAAATAGTTTTAATCAATGTAACTAGTAAAATAGAAATGATTTGAGAGTAGATGTGTGCTGAATCAAATTTTAAGATTAGAAGTAGCCAACACTTACCAAGTAAAAAACCGTTTAGAGTTCCATCAGCACTTTCATTCCGAAAAAACGATTTAATTCCGCACGAACAAATAAAATTTACGTGTACGTCGGCTCTTTCAGGTCACGGTTTCCGATCGAGGTGAAATCTCTTCAATTTAGTTTAACAAATATTATTCATTGAGCGGAGGGAAAATATTTATATAAATTTCTTAACTACGTTCTGATTTTACTACTGACTTTGACTTTTATAGAATAAGGTTTTGTACTTCGCACAACTTCCTTGTAGATTTGACTACCACTAGCACTAGACTGATACGACTTAGGGGCCTTCAAAACAAGAGCCTACTGTTTTCTAAAAGTCTTGCACGCACCTTCAATTCCTACCCCCGATGTGCCGTTGTTCATGGGTGTCGTTAGTCACTTACCACCGTCCATAAAATAAGCCGCACATCTACACCCGATTACGAATCAAAATGTATATGTGTTGTCACCTCTAAGGACGGTTCTCTACACTCAACATATGAAACACGCTATCAATAAGCTGCTGGTATTATATAAGAGCGCGGTTTTACCCAGGTCGAACCGACTCATTCGTGCTACAACTACAATATAGCTGCAGGCCTCTACCACGTATATCATTAAAGTTAACATTATATCCTTAAAAATGTTTATTTTACTCTAATTAGACTATTTAATTTAAATTTGCTATTGGATGGGTTATTTCATTTATCCACCCTACAGAATCTACCCTAGGGTAGATACTCGTAAACGTGTGTTCACCTATCCTGGGTAGATGAACACGCGTATCTTATATTTCCGAGTATCTTTAGGGTTGATAAACGCATTATACCCTATTGCATTTCCTATAGTAATGTGATTGTATTGAATAAAGTAGGTTTGAATAGAATTTTGAATTTTATTAGATGATTTGATTGATAATGATAATTTTTGTTTTAAGGGATATTTCAATAATTTTAGCCTCAAAAGATAGGTCTAAAGCTAGAACTATAAAATCTGATAGTCCGTTTAGAAAATATAAGCAAACTTATATAACAGAAATGTGAAAATCTGTATTATTTAAAGTTTGTGTTCTAGAAACTTTTTAATTATTGTTGTTATATAGAATATTGTTATTGTTTTATATAAGAAAGGGCAACGTAAGGAAAAACCTGTGATACCTTACTGTTTTTGTTTACAATTGTGTTAGTCTGACTCTGTCAACATAGCAAAAACACGGAAGAAAAATCAAGAATAAATATAAGAAATCTGGAAGTTTTTTTTTCTTTCAATCCCACGTCATACACTCCACCAGAAATTTATCCGTGCACCTTATTAATTTGATTTTATAATCAAAGTTGAAATATCTGTTAAGCAGCGATAGATATTAACTTCAAATACGTATTTCACCACAGACAAGAGGCATCCTTAGTTCACCTACATAAGTGTGATAGTGGTGTTAGGACTAATGGTGACGGGGATAGTGCACGCAATCGAGGGAGTGCGGGAGGTGCTCCTCAAACTAGGTACGATACATTGTTTTATTTTACGAGTTTTATCTGGATCTTAGCTAATTAATTTTTAAAATCTCTATATATGAAAATAAATTGCTGTCCATTGTCTTGCTAAAACACGAATACGACTGTAACGATTATGATGAAATTTTTTGTGTGCATGTGAATGGGTCTTTAGATGGTTGAAATTTACAATTGGACCTGGTAGGTGGCGCTGTTATCGAGATCCAGAAATCACCCGTGCGAAGCCAGGCGGGTCACTAGTCCTTAATATAATTAGTAAAGTAGTATACTTCGTAACGCCAGATTTTATTTTTCATTATATTTTTATTCTTATTCAATAAAATACCCATATATTAGTGGTAACAAATAAACATGACCTGATGACCTATGGAACTGAGACGTGGTCCTTCACTGCTGGTAGTATGAGGACGCTCAAAGTCGCTCAGCGAGCTATGGAGAGGGCTATGCTCAGGGTTTCTCTGCGTTACAAACTTAGAAATGAGGATATCCGCAGTAGAACCTGAGTGACCGACATAGCCCAACAGATTAGTAAGCTGAAGTGGCAATGGGCCGGCCATATAGCTCGAAGAACCGACAACCGTTTGAGTAAAAAGGTTCCCGAGTGGCAGCCTCCTACTGGTAGACGAAGTGTAGGCCGACCCCTCACTTGATGGAGTGACGACCTGGTAAGACGTGCAGGAAGTCGATGGATGCAGGTGGCTCAGGACCCTGCTTTGTGGCTTACCTTGGGGGAGGCCTATGTTCAGCAGTGGACTTGTGAAGGGCTGTAATGATGATGATGATGATCAACAAACAAACATGTGAGTCATGAGTGTTTTACAGTATTGAGTATTTCATTTCACAACTTTCTGAGAGTTAGCAGTTCACACTCTTTTTTTTTTTTAAATATTAGTAATCATATTAATTAACATTAATAATATTCCCTTTAACCACTCCTAGTAAGCTGAAAATGCTTGTGTTAGGAGTGGCTCACGACAGTAGTCGAATGGTGGATTCGAACCCGAGACCTTTTAAGTTCGCGGTCCGCGCCCTGCCACTAGGCTACTGTCGCTTGTAAAGTAATTTTAATCATCATCAGATAAGTGTTGCTTCTTACGTTGGTCCGTTGCACCCTATGACTCTGTCAGAAATCTGTAAATTGCAGCGAAGTCTCAAACGAAATTATATATTTTGAGAACTCTATGAATAATTCCAAATCAATCGTCGTCATTCTATAAAATTTTTATTTTTTCTTATTAATTTAAAGTACAACGAACCCGAGCTCCGTAAAGAGATTTTATAAATCTTGAATGAAACCTTTTTTTAAATTTCTTGCCTTCAATTTAAACATAAACATTATATTCCAGACATAACGAGGGCTTTAAAACTTGCACGGTCAATGTGTAAGGTGTTCGATGCCGTTGGTTGCAGCCATTAAAATATGCAGATGTGCGGATAAATAAAGTCAAAAATTCGTTACTGCAATTTTAACAAGTTTACTGCACTTTAAACTTTATGTGTCTTTAAGGTTGTTCATTGTATAACGCTATTATGGTCTCATTTTTATCAAACTTTTAGTAGCAACGTTAACATGTTTTTCCATATTTAACATGAGTTCACATGTATAAAAACAACTCGTTACAAATTAATATCTAATAGGTATATCTTTTAATGACTTCTGTGCTATGGAGAGGTCCTGTGCTCGCATATGACCAATAGTGAACTTACTAAGTCTATCGATTATATGATATCTTGTTCTTCTTCTTTATCATTCCGAAAGAGTGAAAAACCGCTGAAGATGGACCTTTGCTGTTTTGAAAAGGATTTGTCTATAAAGTCACGTTTATACATGTACGTTATCTATGGTAATGGGGTGATGGATTTACTTATGCCGCCATTTGACATAATTCAAATTGTTACTCTGATTAATACAGCACTCCGCTTAAAATATTAGTCCTTTAATGAAAGTGACGGGCTAACGAGTGTATCATACTTAATTTTGTAGCAGGGCCTAATGAGCGACGTGACGAGCTTCTGACTAACATGCTCCCTCATTAGCTCAAGCTTTACTATAATTTTGAAACATATCAGCTTTTATTAGAAAAGCAATGTAAATTGAACGTTATTGAGTTTCATATTCAACATTACGTAAAGAACGAACTTAAAAAAGAATGCGTGGAAGGAAAAACTAATTTCAGTGTACGATTTTGTGTAGAGTTCACGAGAATATCTTACGGTTAGGAAAAAGGTAAGTGAGCGCTCACACTATTACGGTTTGTTTCATTCGTTTTTCTAATACATTATACGTTATTGAGTCAAATTTCTGACGCAGAAAAACATTTTACGTTTTGTGATTCACTTGCTGAAAAGTTTCGTGAAAAATGGTCGACGACTTTAACTTTTAGTAACTTTATCCATAAGGAATACCATATTGATTTTACGCTTTTAAAAATACATCTTAACACATACAAAAATTGCAGTGATCAGTGTGCGACTGCCCCACCTTATAATAATATTGTCCAGATCGAATTTCGATCACGGAGGCCAGTCTCAACGGAGACTAGTCATTTGCGCAAATCAAGGTTATAGTACAGGAGTGTGTGCATCCTCACAGTCCGATTGAACGGTGCAGGAGGCACGACTTAAAGTATTTATTGAGCTTGAGCTGCTACTGAGAATTTCTTGACAATACAATAGCAGATTTTGGTCCGACTCGGGATTTCAACCCAGAACCTTATGATCAGAAGCCGCCTTTGGGGCAATCTATGTGGGAGGCCTATGATATACATATATGTTGATGGGATGGAATTGTTATGAATAATACAATAATACCACGACTGTGACTGTGTTGGTGTTCTCATCTTACTATGATTATGAAGAGCACAGTATACGATCAAAGCCTATTATTAAACTTCTTTAAATGTAACTATTTGCAAGCTTACACGCTTCATTAGCTTGACCTGTACGTACGAATGAATGAAATGGAATTTTGTTATTAACTTTTCAAAAATTTTCAGAAAAATTAATATGGCTTTAATACGCTTTAATATGGTTGTAGCATGAATGGTGGCCTCTACCGGAGTAAGACCATACACTCACATTATACCAGCAACTTACAGCTGCTGTGTTTCATATGGAGAGTGTAATCAGAATCAGAGACACCTTTTACTGAAAATGAGGCATTATATCTCAGTCCTCAGGAGTGACTCATCTGCATTTTCATTCTTAATAAAGATAAATATAGATGTCTATGCGCCATTCCAACCATTTACCATCAAGTAGACTGTGTGCTCGTTGGTCACTCATACTTTATATATAAAAAAATTTTAAGATTATATTTAATTGAGGTTACTACAAAAATAATTGTAGAATATATATATATATATATATATATATATATATATATATATATATATATATATATATATATATATAAATCTACATATATAATAATATACCCCTATAGTTTCAACAAACAATAGAGTTTCACTCACAGAGTGATTTTAGAATAACATATTGAGTAAATTTATTCAATAACTATGTAAATGCGGTTTGTAGGATCGGTCGGGTACACGCCAAAGGCGCAAACTCATGCATATGAAGAAGATGTTATCCATCAGTATATCTAGAAAATGCGAAACTACCTTATTTAAAAATGAAACTCAAGAAACGCTCGACTGTGGGTGAAAGTTATTCCCAAATTTATAAAAAAAAAACGTTATCCATCACTCCCATTCGTCTAATGAGTGTGATAGAAAGCGATATAGATAGCGTCATAAAAATGTTATAGCTTCCGTAGAACAGCACGAAACTGCATTTGCCCCATATAGAGATTATATGGGCAGTAGCGTCTTCCTAATAACGAACGAAAAACCCACATTTATATTAGATTTAAAATCAAAATGCAAATGCAATGTCACCCCTGACAACTGAGAGTGATTGACCTCGTTTATAGTTAAAAGGATCTTTACTTTATTTAGAAAGGTAATAACTCAGTATTTACAAAATTAATTGTTTAAAAATACTAATTTACTAACGCTCTATTTGAAAATGTAAAACGCAACTGCCGGACTATAAATGTGTGCCAAATTTACGAATGCAATCAGACTGCTATTCGGTTCACGCCTCCAAACTTGGAAAAGCTTTCAAATGCAAATTCGTCTATTCATCGTTCGCTTCATGCTTGATTTCAATTACGCTTCATGTTTTAATATTAAGATTACTTGTTTATAGGTTAG
This sequence comes from Parnassius smintheus behrii, assembly GCA_036936625.1. Taxonomy (NCBI): domain Eukaryota; kingdom Metazoa; phylum Arthropoda; class Insecta; order Lepidoptera; family Papilionidae; genus Parnassius; species Parnassius smintheus. The sequence continues at coordinate 45,828,957 of JAUPFT010000010.1, read as the reverse complement.
TGAGGATAATATTGAAAGGAAGAAGGAAGAAAGAAAGTTAATTTGTTTACTAGCGCTCATTTCTTTTACAATGTTTAACTACTTTATTTCGCTTTAATTACTTTTTATTAGAACACTTATTTTACATGTGCGCATTTATAGCAGATTATTCAATAAAAAAATTGTGGATAGTTACCCATTGAAAACGCATGTAATAATCCTTAATCCTTGGGATTTTTATGGGGATCGAATCCCCATAAAATCCCATGCAGTCGCATACGCCCGGCAAATCCCTTGCGGCAGCATGCGATCGCAACCACCCACAGCACTTAAAACCATTGAAACTTATATTTAGCGACTACTTTTCTATGAAGTAGTTTGGCATTTTAAAATCTATACAAAATTCTTTATCCGTTGGTCTAAACAAAAGTCTGGTTTTTTCTTCATTACAAAAAGATTTAATAGTATTTTATTACAAAAAAATATACCAAGCGAATGTCGGCAGCCTGAAAATCACAATTATTTCAATATATATTACTCGAAATTATTTACAAAAAAAATAAATTATATTCACACAAAAACTTTCATTACAATTTTATAATAAAACACCATACTTAAATACTAGAAAAATCCAAAAACCAACACTAGAACATAACAGCGAAAATAGCGTATGTAATGAACGTAGATTATAAATAAATATCCATTAGATAACTTGACTTTTTATTGCACAAAAGACTAGAAAATTTCATATTGATTCTATAATGCCAAACTTCTTCCTAGAAAAGTAGTCTCTAAATATAAGTTTTTATGGGTTAAAGTGCTGTAGGTGGGTGCGGTATTATTTGACCGCTTGAATTTTGACGGAATATCGAAGCGGTCAAATTTGGCCGCTTGGTGTTTGAGAGGTTAATATCAATTAAATAAGTAGATTGAATGATAATGCATCGCATCAGGAATTCAGTCTCTTCACTGTCGTCAATCATTAGAAATTGTATCTTCCAATTACTCAAAGGCAATTAGTAGGAAACTTGACCAATTGAATGCTTTTAATAAAATTAATTTGCATAACGACTCTTACCAGGGCTTAAAGTAAAAAAAAGACGTGTGGCACTCGGGGACTGCCGCGGTAAAGCTATTGCATAGCATTTTTTATCAACTTATGCAATTATAATTAATTATTTATTTTATTTATGCAGTTAAGTCTTTGATATTAAATCAAGTTACACTTTTTGAGCGTGGTGACCGATAAGAAAACAATTTTTTTCTCTTATTTTATAAATGAGAAGTTAATATTGTTTAAAATATTTTTAATATCTTACAATACATGTAGGTTATTCAGGAATTTTTATCATTCAGTTAGCAGCTAGTGTACACGCATACGACTAGTCGCACGCACACAAACACCGTGCCGAAGTCTGCCGAGTGCCGAAGTCTGCCGAACTGAAACGACGTTAGACGATGCACGGCTTTCAACGTCACACCTCCGTGCCCGTCGGAGTTTACCGATAATCTGACGTCATACGACGTAATTCAAATAACTGCAAAACCAAACATAATATCTTAATTTAACAAAAATAGCCTTTCACAAAAATGAATCTAGTTAAGTATAGAGTAATTTTGTACAGATTAGGTAAATAGTTCGCACTCTTCCTTAAGATAGTGATCATAAAAAGTAAACTCGCAGTGAGAGCACAAAAACTCAACACGATCAAGTAAATAAATTATATTTTCGGAGTTATTCATATCAGCAACAATACGCCACGGTCTATTGTAGAAATTAACAACCCATTGGCAGTCATTGCAGTAAAACCCTATATTAAAATGAGTTTCTTCCCAAGGTCATATTAGGTTATTAGTCACAATATAAAAAAAATGAACTTCTATTAAACCTGTCAATATCTACAATTAGTACTTATTTACAATAGTAAAATAAATGATAATATAGTCAATCTGTAATGTATCACGGCTGGGGAATCCTAGATATTTGTTCGTATTTAGTAAAAGAATAACTAGTTGATAAATTAATCATAATATATATCTTTTTTTTTCGCCGGAGACTAAAATGATATTGCTTTTTTTCGTAACTGCAGATTCTGTGGATTTATTTCATTATTTTGAACAATATACGAAACTTAAGTGACTAAAATTAAATCTAATCTGAACCAGAATCATAAAAACTGTATTATTCGGGCTAAACGAATCTAATAAAGATCTGTTATTTTTGTCTCCTGCGAAAAAAACAGACTATAGGAATCTATCGAATACCTACATAAACAAAATATCACCTATAAATAAAATAGTACGAAGCGGAATAACTAATAAGAGTGGCAACGTCGCACTATACAAAGGAATTGCGTTAAGACGATGTCGTTGAGAGCCGTGGTAGCTCCCTGTGAGCTATTGCATAGCATTTTTTATCAACTTATGCAATTATAATTAATTATTTATTTTTATTTTATTTATGCAGTTAAGTCTTTGATATTAAATCAAGTTACACTTTTTGAGCGTGGTGACCGATAAGAAAACAATTTTTTTTCTCTTATTGTATAAATGAGAAGTTAATATTGTTTAAAATATTTTAATATCTTACGATACATGTAGGTTATTCAGGAATTTTTATCATTCATTGTTATATGTAAATGTTTTTGAATCGTCGTAATGAAACATATTTCCTAAAGAAAATATCTTCACAATTAATTTGATGTAAAATAACATTAGAAATAACGTATAAAAACAGAAAAATTATCAAATTTTTGATCGAGTTCCTAACCAGTACACAAACAAAAGCGGCGAAATATCATTTTCAGATTTTTTTCTATATTCTATATAGTTATTTGTTACAGAGTACACAGATAAAATTCACTCTCACAGATGACAAATTTCAAACACCACAATCTCTAATTTTTTACTCTGCTATCTTCAGCGCTGTACACGAATGCAACGATGTCGTTGAGAGCCGTGGTAGCTCACATGGTTAGCGCTCATTATAGGTATCACAGTACGGGAGCAACCCGGGTTCGATCCCCACTGGCACCAATGAAATTGTTGCGTGCTGATTTAGCTATCAGTTGGAAAGTCTGTTTTTCTGGGCCGTTTTGTTTTGTTACACTAACATCTCGCAAGTCACCTAGGGACCTAGGAGGTCGTCGGTTGCTTATTTTTTATTTTTCTTTAAAATTTTCGTCGGTAAAATAACATATTTATAAAAGTAAAAAAAGTAAAGTTACAGCCTATATACGTCCCACTGCTGGGCACAGGCCTCCTCTAATTTCTGAGAGGGTTTTAAGGCAAGGAAATGTCCGCCACGCTGCCTCAATGCGTGTTGAGCTTAGAAAACGTTAAACTTGATATCATGTAGTTGAGGTGTAAGAATCTCTCAATCTTCATATAGAACTGCGTCTTCCTAATTAGACATAAAAAATAAAAACTATAGTTGCCCTACTTACCTAAAGTTTTCAACGGTAAAATTGATGATAACTGTTGAGTAGATTTAATATTAATGTACTTTTAAGACCTCTTCGCAACCCATGTCCTTTTTCATCATCATCATTACAGCCCTTCACAAGTCCACTGCTGAACGTAGGCCTCCCCCAAGGTATGCCACAAAGCACGGTCCTGAGCCACCTGTATCCATCGACTTCCTGCATGTCTTACCAGGTCGTCACTCCATCTAGTGGGGGGTCACCCTACACTTCGCCTACCGGTACGAGGCTGCCACTCGAGAACCCTTCTTCCTATCGTTGTCGCTTCTTCGAGCTATATGGCCGGCCCATTGCCACTTCAGCTTACTAATCTGTTGGGCTATGGCGGTCACTCTGGTTCTACTGCGGATTTCTAAGTTTTTCCATGTCCTTACTTTAAGACTAATAGCATTCGATAAAAATGATAATTAGTTAATTAAAAATTATATTATTATAAATAAAATAAAAATATTTTGTTTATTAAACTTATTTTTGTCCCAACTACCATTAAAATTGTTACAATTTAAAAAAAGGTCAATCTCTTATAGGCAAATTATAGACACTGTTATTTTTATAGAATGATATGTTTTCATATAATTGCTATTATATAATAATTTGTAGATGTAAATGCATGATGTAATGATATATTTGTTGGATGTAAGTTAATATGCACAATTGTTGGAGATTCGTTCAAGTAAATAAATAAAATAAATAAATAGAAATGGGTTTACGGTTCTCATTACTTGTCATACAAAATACAGCAGAATTGTGCTGCTACAATATTTTATGTTTCCACTAGATGGCGGTATAACCATTTCGTTTATTATAGACGTAAAATACCCAGATCGATAACAGGCAGCAGGGTCAAAGGTGCGAGACATCTGGTACTGCTATCGTCAATCCAAACTACTGAGAATGAAGTTCAATGAAAATCCTTCAGACCACTGAAGAGGTACATGTCCAGAAGTGAACTTTCTCGGGCTGATAATGATTATGTACGATCGTGGACATTCCCCGTTCGAACCGACTCTTTCGTACAATCATAATACGCTACATGGTTCATTTATCATCATTATTTTCATTATTATCACAGCTGCAAGTTCACTGCTGGAGTGAGGCCCCCTTCACAGAACTCCACAAAGCACGGTCCTGATCCACCTGTGTCCATCGACGTTGATCTAGTGTAGGACCGCCCAACACTTCGCTTACCGTCCGTACCTTACCGTACATCGGGTCATGTTTACAAAGGTTAAAATTTTAATTAGTGTACAAAAAACTGTGGTTGCCAACCTGTTTTCCAAGCATAACAACTATTCAAATATCCCCCCTCAAGGCAATTTATGGGATGGGCCTATGTTCAGCAGTGAACTTTTGGTTGTAACGGTAACGATTCGTCCCATGAGGCAAAATTTTTTAACTTTTAAATATTTCTTTAAATATATTTGTGAGTGTTTGAGTATTGAGTATGTGTGTGAGTATAAATACATAAAAACTACTTCTTTAAAACCAACCTCAATAATTACTATCGAATGGTTGAGTGGACAGGTTATCGAGATAACAAGTTACCAGTGCAAGAACTCTCATAAACAAGCTTTTAGCCAGTGTGATGGGGTGGGATCATAGAATACTATAATACATACATAAGGTGGGATAAATCTTTAATAGTGTTATTGAGCGCATTTTTATATACCTTTGTATGCCTTGCTGTAAAAACCGTTGCAGGCATTTTCGCGTCCCTCGTCCTTTTTTTTTGTTTTTAGGTTTGATATAGAGAGCAAGCTACCTAAAAGTTTCAACTTAGTCAACGTGATGTTTGGTACTATCAACTTTAATCCGACTGCCAACTGCGATAGACCGGTAGTAGACTTTTAAGAACTGATGAAGTATTAGAACAAGGAGAAAAGAAAGATATTGCTCTGGAAAGCAAATAGTTCTGCCAAGGCTTATTTACGTATGTGCCTTTCTAAACATAAAATAAAAGAAAATATGGCTCGTAAAATATCGGATATCATAAACTTTGCTCACTTATTTCGCATGAAAAAGAATAACAAAATACACAAGAACAGAAATTGTACATAATGGATACAAAGAAGTGTCAGCTTGGAATCGTAATGCTTAACAAGATTTATTGTGCCCCGAGTTGTAAGAATTGAGCCAGTATAACGTTAACTCAATACTAAAGAAAAACGTAAACTTGATGAAATTATATTTACTTTTCTAATTAAACCAGAGACCCTTTTTCATGATAACAAGACTTCTGTCTTTGTCTTCAGTGACGTGCCACAGCATCAACTTACCATGGACTACTTTCTTATAAGCCTCATTTCACTTGAAAGACAGTTAATATGAAAGATAACTTCCCTTGATGAATTGAAATATCTATTATTTTTATGTTCTTCGTACTTATATAGATGTCATTACGAAATTGATTTCTATATTTATTTTCTTTATACATGATAGAGCACCGTTGCAGCTATATTATGGTTGTAGCACGAATAGGTCGGCTCAATCGGCGACGAACCACGCTGTCACAGAGTATCGTACAATGCATGCAGAAAACCGAAGACCTTTTTTTGGAAACATGGCATTTAACCTTACTTGAATCCTTGCGTGAGATAAGAAGAAGATCGCAATAATAATTGTTACTCACAAGAAATCCTCAATCACATACCTAAACTAAACATTGCCTCTTTTATTTTTTAAAAATGAAACCGAGGTGACGCTAAAATATAAAATTGGCTCACGAATTTATCATATCACATCACGTCCGGCAAAAGACGTCCCGTTAGCCCTTAATGATTAATACAGCAACTCCGCTTAAAATACTAGTCCTTTAATGAAAGAGACGGGCTAACGAGTGTATCATAATTAATTTTGTAGCAGGTCCTAATGAGCGACCTGACGAGCTTCTGAATAACATGCTCCCTCATTAGCTCAAGCTTTATTATAATTTTGAAACATATCAGCTTTTATTAGAAAAGCAATGTAAATTGAACATTATTGAGTTTCATATTCAACATTACGTAAAGAATGAACCTAAAAAGAATGCGTGGAAGGAAAAACTAATTTCAGTGTACGATTTTGCGTTGAGTTCACGAGAACATCTTACGGTTAGGAATAAGGTAAGGGAGCGCTCAAACTATTACGGTTTGTTTCATTCGTTTTTCTAATACATTATACGTTATTGAGTCAAATTTTTCAGCAAGTGAATTACAAAACGTAATTCACTTGCTGAAAAGTTTCGTGAAAAACGGTCGACGACTTTAACTTTTAGTAACTTTATCCTATATTATTTGTCAGTTTTGAATCAGTGTTATAAGTAATACGATATTTATTTTACCCTTTGAAAAACTACGTCCTAACACATACAAAAATCGCAGTGACCAGTGTGCGACTGCTCCACCTTATAATAATATTGTCCGGATCGAATTTCGGTCACGGAGGCCAGTCTCAACGGAGACTAGCCATTTGCGCAAATCAAGATTATAGTACAAGAGTGTGTGCACTGTCACAGTCCCATTGAACGGTGCAGGAAGCACGACTTAAAGTATTTATTGAGCTTGAGCTGCTACTGAGAATTTCTTGACAATACAATAGCAGATTTTGGTCCGACTCGGGATTTCAACCCAGAACCTTATGATCAGAAGCCGCGTTTACGACCAATAATCCAACAAGGCAGTAAATCTACTTATAAACCAAGTTATATGAAATCGTTTGTTTAGTTACTATGGATACAGATAGCGTTTTGCTATTTTAACGTACGCTAGTCATGGTTTCAAGTTAGATGCGGCATTAATAAATATAACATCTTTTTAACGCATTATGATTTGGCTTCAACCGTATGGTGAGGACACACCCACCCATATATATTCATAGCCACTGGAAAGCGTTTAAGAAAAACGTCTCAGTAAACCGCAACGCGTGAAATTACTACAATTGTTGTTTAGTGGTTTAGTTACCAAAACATTTTGTGGCAGGCTTTTGACGACATCGTCAACTCATTTGTTACATTATTTCAAATAAAATACTTCGTATTATTTATGTTAAAATTAGACTGTAAATACGTTGATGACATAAAAGAACTCTCAAATCATTGATTTGGTAGGAGTCGAAGAGAGAAACTAAAACAGGCGGTGGTTAACAACATTTTCATCATTACAGTACTTTACAAGTCCACTCACTGCATAGCATAAGCCCCTCCGGAGAAATGCAAGAAAGCTCGGACCTTAGCAACTTGAATTCATACCTATAGCGGCTCAAAATATTACAAATTGCTGTTGCCAAGCCGCCCGCCAGTAGTGCTCTTGGAAATCATGCGCAAGCACAAGTGCACTCTCTATTCCCTTACTATCATAGTCCTATGGGACGGTAATACGACGCGACTGGACAAAGCTCAGATGCAAGACTAACGACTTTATGTGCTTTCTGTGGCATGATGGTGAAACACCGGCAAATTCCTAACTTCGGGCCGCATCCACGAATTTCTTGACAGAAAATTCCAATAACTGACTGAATCTCATAATCAGAAATCGCGTTTGCAGTCACTAGACCAACGAGGCAGTTGACTTTAAGTGGCCTTATGCGGCCACTAGTGTCATCACTGGCTGTACACTCTTACATACTTGTACGCTATCACAGAACATAAATTTCCGACAAGCCAAGAGTTTAGAGTGGCCCTTTAAATAAGTGTAGACTGAATAAAATTTATGTAGTGCTGAACAAAATCCTATTTAAAAAGTATTCCAATACAGTGCAACGAAATAACAAAGCGTTTAAACTAATGGATGCGATCATGTCAACTTAAAAAATGGGCTTGTATTATGCATGAACTTCAGCTAAATGGCGGCGTGTAAGGCATCCGAATTAATGGGAGGCATGTAATCTTATTGCTATTCAAACACTTCCGATAAATATAAACCTGTTAATGTAGTTGAATGTTATCAATAACTAAAACACTTTATTAGCATTTTTCGCTTCTATAAGCGTGATATGTGTATGTATGTATTTATGTACGTATGAATGTAATGGAATCTTGTAACTTCCGTTTTCACGCACTTCCTGGCATCTAAACAATCTGAAAATTTTTCAGATGTGTTAAGAACCGATAACAATACAATTAACCATGCAATGGCGTCGTAAGAGAATCCACTCGCCCATATCATGCCGTGGATGTCGTAAGACGCCACAGAGAAAAACTGAACAGCAACAGAATCTTCCAGATAACAGTTTGATAAATACAAAAAGCTTTGGTTACCAAACCCACTTCTGAAACGTGGCAGCTATGGCACATATATTCCCTTTGGGGCAATCTATGTGGGAGGCCTATGATATACATATATGTTGATGGGATGGAATTGTTATGAATAATACAATAATACCACGACTGTGACTGTGTTGGTGTTCTCATCTTACTATGATTATGAAGAGCACAGTATACGATCAAAGCCTATTATTAAACTTCTTTAAATGTAACTATTTGCAAGCTTACACGCTTCATTAGCTTGACCTGTACGTACGAATGAATGAAATGGAATTTTGTTATTAACTTTTCAAAAATTTTCAGAAAAATTAATATGGCTTTAATACGCTTTAATATGGTTGTAGCATGAATGGTGGCCTCTACCGGAGTAAGACCATACACTCACATTATACCAGCAACTTACAGCTGCTGTGTTTCATATGGAGAGTGTAATCAGAATCAGAGACACCTTTTACTGAAAATGAGGCATTATATCTCAGTCCTCAGGAGTGACTCATCTGCATTTTCATTCTTAATAAAGATAAATATAGATGTCTATGCGCCATTCCAACCATTTACCATCAAGTAGACTGTGTGCTCGTTGGTCACTCATACTTTATATATAAAAAAATTTTAAGATTATATTTAATTGAGGTTACTACAAAAATAATTGTAGAATATATATATATATATATATATATATAAATCTACATATATAATAATATACCCCTATAGTTTCAACAAACAATAGAGTTTCACTCACAGAGTGATTTTAGAATAACATATTGAGTAAATTTATTCAATAACTATGTAAATGCGGTTTGTAGGATCGGTCGGGTACACGCCAAAGGCGCAAACTCATGCATATGAAGAAGATGTTATCCATCAGTATATCTAGAAAATGCGAAACTACCTTATTTAAAAATGAAACTCAAGAAACGCTCGACTGTGGGTGAAAGTTATTCCCAAATTTATAAAAAAAAAACGTTATCCATCACTCCCATTCGTCTAATGAGTGTGATAGAAAGCGATATAGATAGCGTCATAAAAATGTTATAGCTTCCGTAGAACAGCACGAAACTGCATTTGCCCCATATAGAGATTATATGGGCAGTAGCGTCTTCCTAATAACGAACGAAAAACCCACATTTATATTAGATTTAAAATCAAAATGCAAATGCAATGTCACCCCTGACAACTGAGAGTGATTGACCTCGTTTATAGTTAAAAGGATCTTTACTTTATTTAGAAAGGTAATAACTCAGTATTTACAAAATTAATTGTTTAAAAATACTAATTTACTAACGCTCTATTTGAAAATGTAAAACGCAACTGCCGGACTATAAATGTGTGCCAAATTTACGAATGCAATCAGACTGCTATTCGGTTCACGCCTCCAAACTTGGAAAAGCTTTCAAATGCAAATTCGTCTATTCATCGTTCGCTTCATGCTTGATTTCAATTACGCTTCATGTTTTAATATTAAGATTACTTGTTTATAGGTTAGTGAGGATAATATTGAAAGGAAGAAGGAAGAAAGAAAGTTAATTTGTTTACTAGCGCTCATTTCTTTTACAATGTTTAACTACTTTATTTCGCTTTAATTACTTTTTATTAGAACACTTATTTTACATGTGCGCATTTATAGCAGATTATTCAATAAAAAAATTGTGGATAGTTACCCATTGAAAACGCATGTAATAATCCTTAATCCTTGGGATTTTTATGGGGATCGAATCCCCATAAAATCCCATGCAGTCGCATACGCCCGGCAAATCCCTTGCGGCAGCATGCGATCGCAACCACCCACAGCACTTAAAACCATTGAAACTTATATTTAGCGACTACTTTTCTATGAAGTAGTTTGGCATTTTAAAATCTATACAAAATTCTTTATCCGTTGGTCTAAACAAAAGTCTGGTTTTTTCTTCATTACAAAAAGATTTAATAGTATTTTATTACAAAAAAATATACCAAGCGAATGTCGGCAGCCTGAAAATCACAATTATTTCAATATATATTACTCGAAATTATTTACAAAAAAAATAAATTATATTCACACAAAAACTTTCATTACAATTTTATAATAAAACACCATACTTAAATACTAGAAAAATCCAAAAACCAACACTAGAACATAACAGCGAAAATAGCGTATGTAATGAACGTAGATTATAAATAAATATCCATTAGATAACTTGACTTTTTATTGCACAAAAGACTAGAAAATTTCATATTGATTCTATAATGCCAAACTTCTTCCTAGAAAAGTAGTCTCTAAATATAAGTTTTTATGGGTTAAAGTGCTGTAGGTGGGTGCGGTATTATTTGACCGCTTGAATTTTGACGGAATATCGAAGCGGTCAAATTTGGCCGCTTGGTGTTTGAGAGGTTAATATCAATTAAATAAGTAGATTGAATGATAATGCATCGCATCAGGAATTCAGTCTCTTCACTGTCGTCAATCATTAGAAATTGTATCTTCCAATTACTCAAAGGCAATTAGTAGGAAACTTGACCAATTGAATGCTTTTAATAAAATTAATTTGCATAACGACTCTTACCAGGGCTTAAAGTAAAAAAAAGACGTGTGGCACTCGGGGACTGCCGCGGTAAAGCTATTGCATAGCATTTTTTATCAACTTATGCAATTATAATTAATTATTTATTTTATTTATGCAGTTAAGTCTTTGATATTAAATCAAGTTACACTTTTTGAGCGTGGTGACCGATAAGAAAACAATTTTTTTCTCTTATTTTATAAATGAGAAGTTAATATTGTTTAAAATATTTTTAATATCTTACAATACATGTAGGTTATTCAGGAATTTTTATCATTCAGTTAGCAGCTAGTGTACACGCATACGACTAGTCGCACGCACACAAACACCGTGCCGAAGTCTGCCGAGTGCCGAAGTCTGCCGAACTGAAACGACGTTAGACGATGCACGGCTTTCAACGTCACACCTCCGTGCCCGTCGGAGTTTACCGATAATCTGACGTCATACGACGTAATTCAAATAACTGCAAAACCAAACATAATATCTTAATTTAACAAAAATAGCCTTTCACAAAAATGAATCTAGTTAAGTATAGAGTAATTTTGTACAGATTAGGTAAATAGTTCGCACTCTTCCTTAAGATAGTGATCATAAAAAGTAAACTCGCAGTGAGAGCACAAAAACTCAACACGATCAAGTAAATAAATTATATTTTCGGAGTTATTCATATCAGCAACAATACGCCACGGTCTATTGTAGAAATTAACAACCCATTGGCAGTCATTGCAGTAAAACCCTATATTAAAATGAGTTTCTTCCCAAGGTCATATTAGGTTATTAGTCACAATATAAAAAAAATGAACTTCTATTAAACCTGTCAATATCTACAATTAGTACTTATTTACAATAGTAAAATAAATGATAATATAGTCAATCTGTAATGTATCACGGCTGGGGAATCCTAGATATTTGTTCGTATTTAGTAAAAGAATAACTAGTTGATAAATTAATCATAATATATATCTTTTTTTTTCGCCGGAGACTAAAATGATATTGCTTTTTTTCGTAACTGCAGATTCTGTGGATTTATTTCATTATTTTGAACAATATACGAAACTTAAGTGACTAAAATTAAATCTAATCTGAACCAGAATCATAAAAACTGTATTATTCGGGCTAAACGAATCTAATAAAGATCTGTTATTTTTGTCTCCTGCGAAAAAAACAGACTATAGGAATCTATCGAATACCTACATAAACAAAATATCACCTATAAATAAAATAGTACGAAGCGGAATAACTAATAAGAGTGGCAACGTCGCACTATACAAAGGAATTGCGTTAAGACGATGTCGTTGAGAGCCGTGGTAGCTCCCTGTGAGCTATTGCATAGCATTTTTTATCAACTTATGCAATTATAATTAATTATTTATTTTTATTTTATTTATGCAGTTAAGTCTTTGATATTAAATCAAGTTACACTTTTTGAGCGTGGTGACCGATAAGAAAACAATTTTTTTTCTCTTATTGTATAAATGAGAAGTTAATATTGTTTAAAATATTTTAATATCTTACGATACATGTAGGTTATTCAGGAATTTTTATCATTCATTGTTATATGTAAACGTTTTTGAATCGTCGTAATGAAACATATTTCCTAAAGAAAATATCTTCACAATTAATTTGATGTAAAATAACATTAGAAATAACGTATAAAAACAGAAAAATTATCAAATTTTTGATCGAGTTCCTAACCAGTACACAAACAAAAGCGGCGAAATATCATTTTCAGATTTTTTTCTATATTCTATATAGTTATTTGTTACAGAGTACACAGATAAAATTCACTCTCACAGATGACAAATTTCAAACACCACAATCTCTAATTTTTTACTCTGCTATCTTCAGCGCTGTACACGAATGCAACGATGTCGTTGAGAGCCGTGGTAGCTCACATGGTTAGCGCTCATTATAGGTATCACAGTACGGGAGCAACCCGGGTTCGATCCCCACTGGCACCAATGAAATTGTTGCGTGCTGATTTAGCTATCAGTTGGAAAGTCTGTTTTTCTGGGCCGTTTTGTTTTGTTACACTAACATCTCGCAAGTCACCTAGGGACCTAGGAGGTCGTCGGTTGCTTATTTTTTATTTTTCTTTAAAATTTTCGTCGGTAAAATAACATATTTATAAAAGTAAAAAAAGTAAAGTTACAGCCTATATACGTCCCACTGCTGGGCACAGGCCTCCTCTAATTTCTGAGAGGGTTTTAAGGCAAGGAAATGTCCGCCACGCTGCCTCAATGCGTGTTGAGCTTAGAAAACGTTAAACTTGATATCATGTAGTTGAGGTGTAAGAATCTCTCAATCTTCATATAGAACTGCGTCTTCCTAATTAGACATAAAAAATAAAAACTATAGTTGCCCTACTTACCTAAAGTTTTCAATGGTAAAATTGATGATAACTGTTGAGTAGATTTAATATTAATGTACTTTTAAGACCTCTTCGCAACCCATGTCCTTTTTCATCATCATCATTACAGCCCTTCACAAGTCCACTGCTGAACGTAGGCCTCCCCCAAGGTATGCCACAAAGCACGGTCCTGAGCCACCTGTATCCATCGACTTCCTGCATGTCTTACCAGGTCGTCACTCCATCTAGTGGGGGGTCACCCTACACTTCGCCTACCGGTACGAGGCTGCCACTCGAGAACCCTTCTTCCTATCGTTGTCGCTTCTTCGAGCTATATGGCCGGCCCATTGCCACTTCAGCTTACTAATCTGTTGGGCTATGGCGGTCACTCTGGTTCTACTGCGGATTTCTAAGTTTTTCCATGTCCTTACTTTAAGACTAATAGCATTCGATAAAAATGATAATTAGTTAATTAAAAATTATATTATTATAAATAAAATAAAAATATTTTGTTTATTAAACTTATTTTTGTCCCAACTACCATTAAAATTGTTACAATTTAAAAAAAGGTCAATCTCTTATAGGCAAATTATAGACACTGTTATTTTTATAGAATGATATGTTTTCATATAATTGCTATTATATAATAATTTGTAGATGTAAATGCATGATGTAATGATATATTTGTTGGATGTAAGTTAATATGCACAATTGTTGGAGATTCGTTCAAGTAAATAAATAAAATAAATAAATAGAAATGGGTTTACGGTTCTCATTACTTGTCATACAAAATACAGCAGAATTGTGCTGCTACAATATTTTATGTTTCCACTAGATGGCGGTATAACCATTTCGTTTATTATAGACGTAAAATACCCAGATCGATAACAGGCAGCAGGGTCAAAGGTGCGAGACATCTGGTACTGCTATCGTCAATCCAAACTACTGAGAATGAAGTTCAATGAAAATCCTTCAGACCACTGAAGAGGTACATGTCCAGAAGTGAACTTTCTCGGGCTGATAATGATTATGTACGATCGTGGACATTCCCCGTTCGAACCGACTCTTTCGTACAATCATAATACGCTACATGGTTCATTTATCATCATTATTTTCATTATTATCACAGCTGCAAGTTCACTGCTGGAGTGAGGCCCCCTTCACAGAACTCCACAAAGCACGGTCCTGATCCACCTGTGTCCATCGACGTTGATCTAGTGTAGGACCGCCCAACACTTCGCTTACCGTCCGTACCTTACCGTACATCGGGTCATGTTTACAAAGGTTAAAATTTTAATTAGTGTACAAAAAACTGTGGTTGCCAACCTGTTTTCCAAGCATAACAACTATTCAAATATCCCCCCTCAAGGCAATTTATGGGATGGGCCTATGTTCAGCAGTGAACTTTTGGTTGTAACGGTAACGATTCGTCCCATGAGGCAAAATTTTTTAACTTTTAAATATTTCTTTAAATATATTTGTGAGTGTTTGAGTATTGAGTATGTGTGTGAGTATAAATACATAAAAACTACTTCTTTAAAACCAACCTCAATAATTACTATCGAATGGTTGAGTGGACAGGTTATCGAGATAACAAGTTACCAGTGCAAGAACTCTCATAAACAAGCTTTTAGCCAGTGTGATGGGGTGGGATCATAGAATACTATAATACATACATAAGGTGGGATAAATCTTTAATAGTGTTATTGAGCGCATTTTTATATACCTTTGTATGCCTTGCTGTAAAAACCGTTGCAGGCATTTTCGCGTCCCTCGTCCTTTTTTTTTGTTTTTAGGTTTGATATAGAGAGCAAGCTACCTAAAAGTTTCAACTTAGTCAACGTGATGTTTGGTACTATCAACTTTAATCCGACTGCCAACTGCGATAGACCGGTAGTAGACTTTTAAGAACTGATGAAGTATTAGAACAAGGAGAAAAGAAAGATATTGCTCTGGAAAGCAAATAGTTCTGCCAAGGCTTATTTACGTATGTGCCTTTCTAAACATAAAATAAAAGAAAATATGGCTCGTAAAATATCGGATATCATAAACTTTGCTCACTTATTTCGCATGAAAAAGAATAACAAAATACACAAGAACAGAAATTGTACATAATGGATACAAAGAAGTGTCAGCTTGGAATCGTAATGCTTAACAAGATTTATTGTGCCCCGAGTTGTAAGAATTGAGCCAGTATAACGTTAACTCAATACTAAAGAAAAACGTAAACTTGATGAAATTATATTTACTTTTCTAATTAAACCAGAGACCCTTTTTCATGATAACAAGACTTCTGTCTTTGTCTTCAGTGACGTGCCACAGCATCAACTTACCATGGACTACTTTCTTATAAGCCTCATTTCACTTGAAAGACAGTTAATATGAAAGATAACTTCCCTTGATGAATTGAAATATCTATTATTTTTATGTTCTTCGTACTTATATAGATGTCATTACGAAATTGATTTTCTATATTTATTTTCTTTATACATGATAGAGCACCGTTGCAGCTATATTATGGTTGTAGCACGAATAGGTCGGCTCAATCGGCGACGAACCACGCTGTCACAGAGTATCGTACAATGCATGCAGAAAACCGAAGACCTTTTTTTGGAAACATGGCATTTAACCTTACTTGAATCCTTGCGTGAGATAAGAAGAAGATCGCAATAATAATTGTTACTCACAAGAAATCCTCAATCACATACCTAAACTAAACATTGCCTCTTTTATTTTTTAAAAATGAAACCGAGGTGACGCTAAAATATAAAATTGGCTCACGAATTTATCATATCACATCACGTCCGGCAAAAGACGTCCCGTTAGCCCTTAATGATTAATACAGCAACTCCGCTTAAAATACTAGTCCTTTAATGAAAGAGACGGGCTAACGAGTGTATCATAATTAATTTTGTAGCAGGTCCTAATGAGCGACCTGACGAGCTTCTGAATAACATGCTCCCTCATTAGCTCAAGCTTTATTATAATTTTGAAACATATCAGCTTTTATTAGAAAAGCAATGTAAATTGAACATTATTGAGTTTCATATTCAACATTACGTAAAGAATGAACCTAAAAAGAATGCGTGGAAGGAAAAACTAATTTCAGTGTACGATTTTGTGTTGAGTTCACGAGAACATCTTACGGTTAGGAATAAGGTAAGGGAGCGCTCAAACTATTACGGTTTGTTTCATTCGTTTTTCTAATACATTATACGTTATTGAGTCAAATTTTTCAGCAAGTGAATTACAAAACGTAATTCACTTGCTGAAAAGTTTCGTGAAAAACGGTCGACGACTTTAACTTTTAGTAACTTTATCCTATATTATTTGTCAGTTTTGAATCAGTGTTATAAGTAATACGATATTTATTTTACCCTTTGAAAAACTACGTCCTAACACATACAAAAATCGCAGTGACCAGTGTGCGACTGCTCCACCTTATAATAATATTGTCCGGATCGAATTTCGGTCACGGAGGCCAGTCTCAACGGAGACTAGCCATTTGCGCAAATCAAGATTATAGTACAAGAGTGTGTGCACTGTCACAGTCCCATTGAACGGTGCAGGAAGCACGACTTAAAGTATTTATTGAGCTTGAGCTGCTACTGAGAATTTCTTGACAATACAATAGCAGATTTTGGTCCGACTCGGGATTTCAACCCAGAACCTTATGATCAGAAGCCGCGTTTACGACCAATAATCCAACAAGGCAGTAAATCTACTTATAAACCAAGTTATATGAAATCGTTTGTTTAGTTACTATGGATACAGATAGCGTTTTGCTATTTTAACGTACGCTAGTCATGGTTTCAAGTTAGATGCGGCATTAATAAATATAACATCTTTTTAACGCATTATGATTTGGCTTCAACCGTATGGTGAGGACACACCCACCCATATATATTCATAGCCACTGGAAAGCGTTTAAGAAAAACGTCTCAGTAAACTGCAACGCGTGAAATTACTACAATTGTTGTTTAGTGGTTTAGTTACCAAAACATTTTGTGGCAGGCTTTTGACGACATCGTCAACTCATTTGTTACATTATTTCAAATAAAATACTTCGTATTATTTATGTTAAAATTAGACTGTAAATACGTTGATGACATAAAAGAACTCTCAAATCATTGATTTGGTAGGAGTCGAAGAGAGAAACTAAAACAGGCGGTGGTTAACAACATTTTCATCATTACAGTACTTTACAAGTCCACTCACTGCATAGCATAAGCCCCTCCGGAGAAATGCAAGAAAGCTCGGACCTTAGCAACTTGAATTCATACCTATAGCGGCTCAAAATATTACAAATTGCTGTTGCCAAGCCGCCCGCCAGTAGTGCTCTTGGAAATCATGCGCAAGCACAAGTGCACTCTCTATTCCCTTACTATCATAGTCCTATGGGACGGTAATACGACGCGACTGGACAAAGCTCAGATGCAAGACTAACGACTTTATGTGCTTTCTGTGGCATGATGGTGAAACACCGGCAAATTCCTAACTTCGGGCCGCATCCACGAATTTCTTGACAGAAAATTCCAATAACTGACTGAATCTCATAATCAGAAATCGCGTTTGCAGTCACTAGACCAACGAGGCAGTTGACTTTAAGTGGCCTTATGCGGCCACTAGTGTCATCACTGGCTGTACACTCTTACATACTTGTACGCTATCACAGAACATAAATTTCCGACAAGCCAAGAGTTTAGAGTGGTCCTTTAAATAAGTGTAGACTGAATAAAATTTATGTAGTGCTGAACAAAATCCTATTTAAAAAGTATTCCAATACAGTGCAACGAAATAACAAAGCGTTTAAACTAATGGATGCGATCATGTCAACTTAAAAAATGGGCTTGTATTATGCATGAACTTCAGCTAAATGGCGGCGTGTAAGGCATCCGAATTAATGGGAGGCATGTAATCTTATTGCTATTCAAACACTTCCGATAAATATAAACCTGTTAATGTAGTTGAATGTTATCAATAACTAAAACACTTTATTAGCATTTTTCGCTTCTATAAGCGTGATATGTGTATGTATGTATTTATGTACGTATGAATGTAATGGAATCTTGTAACTTCCGTTTTCACGCACTTCCTGGCATCTAAACAATCTGAAAATTTTTCAGATGTGTTAAGAACCGATAACAATACAATTAACCATGCAATGGCGTCGTAAGAGAATCCACTCGCCCATATCATGCCGTGGATGTCGTAAGACGCCACAGAGAAAAACTGAACAGCAACAGAATCTTCCAGATAACAGTTTGATAAATACAAAAAGCTTTGGTTACCAAACCCACTTCTGAAACGTGGCAGCTATGGCACATATATTCCCTTTGGGGCAATCTATGTGGGAGGCCTATGATATACATATATGTTGATGGGATGGAATTGTTATGAATAATACAATAATACCACGACTGTGACTGTGTTGGTGTTCTCATCTTACTATGATTATGAAGAGCACAGTATACGATCAAAGCCTATTATTAAACTTCTTTAAATGTAACTATTTGCAAGCTTACACGCTTCATTAGCTTGACCTGTACGTACGAATGAATGAAATGGAATTTTGTTATTAACTTTTCAAAAATTTTCAGAAAAATTAATATGGCTTTAATACGCTTTAATATGGTTGTAGCATGAACGGTGGCCTCTACCGGAGTAAGACCATACACTCACATTATACCAGCAACTTACAGCTGCTGTGTTTCATATGGAGAGTGTAATCAGAATCAGAGACACCTTTTACTGAAAATGAGGCATTATATCTCAGTCCTCAGGAGTGACTCATCTGCATTTTCATTCTTAATAAAGATAAATATAGATGTCTATGCGCCATTCCAACCATTTACCATCAAGTAGACTGTGTGCTCGTTGGTCACTCATACTTTATATATAAAAAAATTTTAAGATTATATTTAATTGAGGTTACTACAAAAATAATTGTAGAATATATATATATATATATATATATATATATATATATATATATATATATATATATATATATATATATATATATATATATATATAAATCTACATATATAATAATATACCCCTATAGTTTCAACAAACAATAGAGTTTCACTCACAGAGTGATTTTAGAATAACATATTGAGTAAATTTATTCAATAACTATGTAAATGCGGTTTGTAGGATCGGTCGGGTACACGCCAAAGGCGCAAACTCATGCATATGAAGAAGATGTTATCCATCAGTATATCTAGAAAATGCGAAACTACCTTATTTAAAAATGAAACTCAAGAAACGCTCGACTGTGGGTGAAAGTTATTCCCAAATTTATAAAAAAAAAACGTTATCCATCACTCCCATTCGTCTAATGAGTGTGATAGAAAGCGATATAGATAGCGTCATAAAAATGTTATAGCTTCCGTAGAACAGCACGAAACTGCATTTGCCCCATATAGAGATTATATGGGCAGTAGCGTCTTCCTAATAACGAACGAAAAACCCACATTTATATTAGATTTAAAATCAAAATGCAAATGCAATGTCACCCCTGACAACTGAGAGTGATTGACCTCGTTTATAGTTAAAAGGATCTTTACTTTATTTAGAAAGGTAATAACTCAGTATTTACAAAATTAATTGTTTAAAAATACTAATTTACTAACGCTCTATTTGAAAATGTAAAACGCAACTGCCGGACTATAAATGTGTGCCAAATTTACGAATGCAATCAGACTGCTATTCGGTTCACGCCTCCAAACTTGGAAAAGCTTTCAAATGCAAATTCGTCTATTCATCGTTCGCTTCATGCTTGATTTCAATTACGCTTCATGTTTTAATATTAAGATTACTTGTTTATAGGTTAGTGAGGATAATATTGAAAGGAAGAAGGAAGAAAGAAAGTTAATTTGTTTACTAGCGCTCATTTCTTTTACAATGTTTAACTACTTTATTTCGCTTTAATTACTTTTTATTAGAACACTTATTTTACATGTGCGCATTTATAGCAGATTATTCAATAAAAAAATTGTGGATAGTTACCCATTGAAAACGCATGTAATAATCCTTAATCCTTGGGATTTTTATGGGGATCGAATCCCCATAAAATCCCATGCAGTCGCATACGCCCGGCAAATCCCTTGCGGCAGCATGCGATCGCAACCACCCACAGCACTTAAAACCATTGAAACTTATATTTAGCGACTACTTTTCTATGAAGTAGTTTGGCATTTTAAAATCTATACAAAATTCTTTATCCGTTGGTCTAAACAAAAGTCTGGTTTTTTCTTCATTACAAAAAGATTTAATAGTATTTTATTACAAAAAAATATACCAAGCGAATGTCGGCAGCCTGAAAATCACAATTATTTCAATATATATTACTCGAAATTATGTACAAAAAAAATAAATTATATTCACACAAAAACTTTCATTACAATTTTATAATAAAACACCATACTTAAATACTAGAAAAATCCAAAAACCAACACTAGAACATAACAGCGAAAATAGCGTATGTAATGAACGTAGATTATAAATAAATATCCATTAGATAACTTGACTTTTTATTGCACAAAAGACTAGAAAATTTCATATTGATTCTATAATGCCAAACTTCTTCCTAGAAAAGTAGTCTCTAAATATAAGTTTTTATGGGTTAAAGTGCTGTAGGTGGGTGCGGTATTATTTGACCGCTTGAATTTTGACGGAATATCGAAGCGGTCAAATTTGGCCGCTTGGTGTTTGAGAGGTTAATATCAATTAAATAAGTAGATTGAATGATAATGCATCGCATCAGGAATTCAGTCTCTTCACTGTCGTCAATCATTAGAAATTGTATCTTCCAATTACTCAAAGGCAATTAGTAGGAAACTTGACCAATTGAATGCTTTTAATAAAATTAATTTGCATAACGACTCTTACCAGGGCTTAAAGTAAAAAAAAGACGTGTGGCACTCGGGGACTGCCGCGGTAAAGCTATTGCATAGCATTTTTTATCAACTTATGCAATTATAATTAATTATTTATTTTATTTATGCAGTTAAGTCTTTGATATTAAATCAAGTTACACTTTTTGAGCGTGGTGACCGATAAGAAAACAATTTTTTTCTCTTATTTTATAAATGAGAAGTTAATATTGTTTAAAATATTTTTAATATCTTACAATACATGTAGGTTATTCAGGAATTTTTATCATTCAGTTAGCAGCTAGTGTACACGCATACGACTAGTCGCACGCACACAAACACCGTGCCGAAGTCTGCCGAGTGCCGAAGTCTGCCGAACTGAAACGACGTTAGACGATGCACGGCTTTCAACGTCACACCTCCGTGCCCGTCGGAGTTTACCGATAATCTGACGTCATACGACGTAATTCAAATAACTGCAAAACCAAACATAATATCTTAATTTAACAAAAATAGCCTTTCACAAAAATGAATCTAGTTAAGTATAGAGTAATTTTGTACAGATTAGGTAAATAGTTCGCACTCTTCCTTAAGATAGTGATCATAAAAAGTAAACTCGCAGTGAGAGCACAAAAACTCAACACGATCAAGTAAATAAATTATATTTTCGGAGTTATTCATATCAGCAACAATACGCCACGGTCTATTGTAGAAATTAACAACCCATTGGCAGTCATTGCAGTAAAACCCTATATTAAAATGAGTTTCTTCCCAAGGTCATATTAGGTTATTAGTCACAATATAAAAAAAATGAACTTCTATTAAACCTGTCAATATCTACAATTAGTACTTATTTACAATAGTAAAATAAATGATAATATAGTCAATCTGTAATGTATCACGGCTGGGGAATCCTAGATATTTGTTCGTATTTAGTAAAAGAATAACTAGTTGATAAATTAATCATAATATATATCTTTTTTTTTCGCCGGAGACTAAAATGATATTGCTTTTTTTCGTAACTGCAGATTCTGTGGATTTATTTCATTATTTTGAACAATATACGAAACTTAAGTGACTAAAATTAAATCTAATCTGAACCAGAATCATAAAAACTGTATTATTCGGGCTAAACGAATCTAATAAAGATCTGTTATTTTTGTCTCCTGCGAAAAAAACAGACTATAGGAATCTATCGAATACCTACATAAACAAAATATCACCTATAAATAAAATAGTACGAAGCGGAATAACTAATAAGAGTGGCAACGTCGCACTATACAAAGGAATTGCGTTAAGACGATGTCGTTGAGAGCCGTGGTAGCTCCCTGTGAGCTATTGCATAGCATTTTTTATCAACTTATGCAATTATAATTAATTATTTATTTTAATTTTATTTATGCAGTTAAGTCTTTGATATTAAATCAAGTTACACTTTTTGAGCGTGGTGACCGATAAGAAAACAATTTTTTTTCTCTTATTGTATAAATGAGAAGTTAATATTGTTTAAAATATTTTAATATCTTACGATACATGTAGGTTATTCAGGAATTTTTATCATTCATTGTTATATGTAAACGTTTTTGAATCGTCGTAATGAAACATATTTCCTAAAGAAAATATCTTCACAATTAATTTGATGTAAAATAACATTAGAAATAACGTATAAAAACAGAAAAATTATCAAATTTTTGATCGAGTTCCTAACCAGTACACAAACAAAAGCGGCGAAATATCATTTTCAGATTTTTTTCTATATTCTATATAGTTATTTGTTACAGAGTACACAGATAAAATTCACTCTCACAGATGACAAATTTCAAACACCACAATCTCTAATTTTTTACTCTGCTATCTTCAGCGCTGTACACGAATGCAACGATGTCGTTGAGAGCCGTGGTAGCTCACATGGTTAGCGCTCATTATAGGTATCACAGTACGGGAGCAACCCGGGTTCGATCCCCACTGGCACCAATGAAATTGTTGCGTGCTGATTTAGCTATCAGTTGGAAAGTCTGTTTTTCTGGGCCGTTTTGTTTTGTTACACTAACATCTCGCAAGTCACCTAGGGACCTAGGAGGTCGTCGGTTGCTTATTTTTTATTTTTCTTTAAAATTTTCGTCGGTAAAATAACATATTTATAAAAGTAAAAAAAGTAAAGTTACAGCCTATATACGTCCCACTGCTGGGCACAGGCCTCCTCTAATTTCTGAGAGGGTTTTAAGGCAAGGAAATGTCCGCCACGCTGCCTCAATGCGTGTTGAGCTTAGAAAACGTTAAACTTGATATCATGTAGTTGAGGTGTAAGAATCTCTCAATCTTCATATAGAACTGCGTCTTCCTAATTAGACATAAAAAATAAAAACTATAGTTGCCCTACTTACCTAAAGTTTTCAACGGTAAAATTGATGATAACTGTTGAGTAGATTTAATATTAATGTACTTTTAAGACCTCTTCGCAACCCATGTCCTTTTTCATCATCATCATTACAGCCCTTCACAAGTCCACTGCTGAACGTAGGCCTCCCCCAAGGTATGCCACAAAGCACGGTCCTGAGCCACCTGTATCCATCGACTTCCTGCATGTCTTACCAGGTCGTCACTCCATCTAGTGGGGGGTCACCCTACACTTCGCCTACCGGTACGAGGCTGCCACTCGAGAACCCTTCTTCCTATCGTTGTCGCTTCTTCGAGCTATATGGCCGGCCCATTGCCACTTCAGCTTACTAATCTGTTGGGCTATGGCGGTCACTCTGGTTCTACTGCGGATTTCTAAGTTTTTCCATGTCCTTACTTTAAGACTAATAGCATTCGATAAAAATGATAATTAGTTAATTAAAAATTATATTATTATAAATAAAATAAAAATATTTTGTTTATTAAACTTATTTTTGTCCCAACTACCATTAAAATTGTTACAATTTAAAAAAAGGTCAATCTCTTATAGGCAAATTATAGACACTGTTATTTTTATAGAATGATATGTTTTCATATAATTGCTATTATATAATAATTTGTAGATGTAAATGCATGATGTAATGATATATTTGTTGGATGTAAGTTAATATGCACAATTGTTGGAGATTCGTACAAGTAAATAAATAAAATAAATAAATAGTAATGGGTTTACGGTTCTCATTACTTGTCATACAAAATACAGCAGAATTGTGCTGCTACAATATTTTATGTTTCCACTAGATGGCGGTATAACCATTTCGTTTATTATAGACGTAAAATACCCAGATCGATAACAGGCAGCAGGGTCAAAGGTGCGAGACATCTGGTACTGCTATCGTCAATCCAAACTACTGAGAATGAAGTTCAATGAAAATCCTTCAGACCACTGAAGAGGTACATGTCCAGAAGTGAACTTTCTCGGGCTGATAATGATTATGTACGATCGTGGACATTCCCCGTTCGAACCGACTCTTTCGTACAATCATAATACGCTACATGGTTCATTTATCATCATTATTTTCATCATTATCACAGCTGCAAGTTCACTGCTGGAGTGAGGCCCCCTTCACAGAACTCCACAAAGCACGGTCCTGATCCACCTGTGTCCATCGACGTTGATCTAGTGTAGGACCGCCCAACACTTCGCTTACCGTCCGTACCTTATCGTACATCGGGTCATGTTTACAAAGGTTAAAATTTTAATTAGTGTACAAAAAACTGTGGTTGCCAACCTGTTTTCCAAGCATAACAACTATTCAAATATCCCCCCTCAAGGCAATTTATGGGATGGGCCTATGTTCAGCAGTGAACTTTTGGTTGTAACGGTAACGATTCGTCCCATGAGGCAAAATTTTTTAACTTTTAAATATTTCTTTAAATATATTTGTGAGTGTTTGAGTATTGAGTATGTGTGTGAGTATAAATACATAAAAACTACTTCTTTAAAACCAACCTCAATAATTACTATCGAATGGTTGAGTGGACAGGTTATCGAGATAACAAGTTACCAGTGCAAGAACTCTCATAAACAAGCTTTTAGCCAGTGTGATGGGGTGGGATCATAGAATACTATAATACATACATAAGGTGGGATAAATCTTTAATAGTGTTATTGAGCGCATTTTTATATACCTTTGTATGCCTTGCTGTAAAAACCGTTGCAGGCATTTTCGCGTCCCTCGTCCTTTTTTTTTGTTTTTAGGTTTGATATAGAGAGCAAGCTACCTAAAAGTTTCAACTTAGTCAACGTGATGTTTGGTACTATCAACTTTAATCCGACTGCCAACTGCGATAGACCGGTAGTAGACTTTTAAGAACTGATGAAGTATTAGAACAAGGAGAAAAGAAAGATATTGCTCTGGAAAGCAAATAGTTCTGCCAAGGCTTATTTACGTATGTGCCTTTCTAAACATAAAATAAAAGAAAATATGGCTCGTAAAATATCGGATATCATAAACTTTGCTCACTTATTTCGCATGAAAAAGAATAACAAAATACACAAGAACAGAAATTGTACATAATGGATACAAAGAAGTGTCAGCTTGGAATCGTAATGCTTAACAAGATTTATTGTGCCCCGAGTTGTAAGAATTGAGCCAGTATAACGTTAACTCAATACTAAAGAAAAACGTAAACTTGATGAAATTATATTTACTTTTCTAATTAAACCAGAGACCCTTTTTCATGATAACAAGACTTCTGTCTTTGTCTTCAGTGACGTGCCACAGCATCAACTTACCATGGACTACTTTCTTATAAGCCTCATTTCACTTGAAAGACAGTTAATATGAAAGATAACTTCCCTTGATGAATTGAAATATCTATTATTTTTATGTTCTTCGTACTTATATAGATGTCATTACGAAATTGATTTTCTATATTTATTTTCTTTATACATGATAGAGCACCGTTGCAGCTATATTATGGTTGTAGCACGAATAGGTCGGCTCAATCGGCGACGAACCACGCTGTCACAGAGTATCGTACAATGCATGCAGAAAACCGAAGACCTTTTTTTGGAAACATGGCATTTAACCTTACTTGAATCCTTGCGTGAGATAAGAAGAAGATCGCAATAATAATTGTTACTCACAAGAAATCCTCAATCACATACCTAAACTAAACATTGCCTCTTTTATTTTTTAAAAATGAAACCGAGGTGACGCTAAAATATAAAATTGGCTCACGAATTTATCATATCACATCACGTCCGGCAAAAGACGTCCCGTTAGCCCTTAATGATTAATACAGCAACTCCGCTTAAAATACTAGTCCTTTAATGAAAGAGACGGGCTAACGAGTGTATCATAATTAATTTTGTAGCAGGTCCTAATGAGCGACCTGACGAGCTTTTGAATAACATGCTCCCTCATTAGCTCAAGCTTTATTATAATTTTGAAACATATCAGCTTTTATTAGAAAAGCAATGTAAATTGAACATTATTGAGTTTCATATTCAACATTACGTAAAGAATGAACCTAAAAAGAATGCGTGGAAGGAAAAACTAATTTCAGTGTACGATTTTGCGTTGAGTTCACGAGAACATCTTACGGTTAGGAATAAGGTAAGGGAGCGCTCAAACTATTACGGTTTGTTTCATTCGTTTTTCTAATACATTATACGTTATTGAGTCAAATTTTTCAGCAAGTGAATTACAAAACGTAATTCACTTGCTGAAAAGTTTCGTGAAAAACGGTCGACGACTTTAACTTTTAGTAACTTTATCCTATATTATTTGTCAGTTTTGAATCAGTGTTATAAGTAATACGATATTTATTTTACCCTTTGAAAAACTACGTCCTAACACATACAAAAATCGCAGTGACCAGTGTGCGACTGCTCCACCTTATAATAATATTGTCCGGATCGAATTTCGGTCACGGAGGCCAGTCTCAACGGAGACTAGCCATTTGCGCAAATCAAGATTATAGTACAAGAGTGTGTGCACTGTCACAGTCCCATTGAACGGTGCAGGAAGCACGACTTAAAGTATTTATTGAGCTTGAGCTGCTACTGAGAATTTCTTGACAATACAATAGCAGATTTTGGTCCGACTCGGGATTTCAACCCAGAACCTTATGATCAGAAGCCGCGTTTACGACCAATAATCCAACAAGGCAGTAAATCTACTTATAAACCAAGTTATATGAAATCGTTTGTTTAGTTACTATGGATACAGATAGCGTTTTGCTATTTTAACGTACGCTAGTCATGGTTTCAAGTTAGATGCGGCATTAATAAATATAACATCTTTTTAACGCATTATGATTTGGCTTCAACCGTATGGTGAGGACACA
The DNA here is from genome assembly GCA_036936625.1 of Parnassius smintheus behrii. Classification (NCBI taxonomy): domain Eukaryota; kingdom Metazoa; phylum Arthropoda; class Insecta; order Lepidoptera; family Papilionidae; genus Parnassius; species Parnassius smintheus. The sequence goes on along the minus strand of JAUPFT010000010.1, from coordinate 45,801,232 downwards.
CCCACCCATATATATTCATAGCCACTGGAAAGCGTTTAAGAAAAACGTCTCAGTAAACCGCAACGCGTGAAATTACTACAATTGTTGTTTAGTGGTTTAGTTACCAAAACATTTTGTGGCAGGCTTTTGACGACATCGTCAACTCATTTGTTACATTATTTCAAATAAAATACTTCGTATTATTTATGTTAAAATTAGACTGTAAATACGTTGATGACATAAAAGAACTCTCAAATCATTGATTTGGTAGGAGTCGAAGAGAGAAACTAAAACAGGCGGTGGTTAACAACATTTTCATCATTACAGTACTTTACAAGTCCACTCACTGCATAGCATAAGCCCCTCCGGAGAAATGCAAGAAAGCTCGGACCTTAGCAACTTGAATTCATACCTATAGCGGCTCAAAATATTACAAATTGCTGTTGCCAAGCCGCCCGCCAGTAGTGCTCTTGGAAATCATGCGCAAGCACAAGTGCACTCTCTATTCCCTTACTATCATAGTCCTATGGGACGGTAATACGACGCGACTGGACAAAGCTCAGATGCAAGACTAACGACTTTATGTGCTTTCTGTGGCATGATGGTGAAACACCGGCAAATTCCTAACTTCGGGCCGCATCCACGAATTTCTTGACAGAAAATTCCAATAACTGACTGAATCTCATAATCAGAAATCGCGTTTGCAGTCACTAGACCAACGAGGCAGTTGACTTTAAGTGGCCTTATGCGGCCACTAGTGTCATCACTGGCTGTACACTCTTACATACTTGTACGCTATCACAGAACATAAATTTCCGACAAGCCAAGAGTTTAGAGTGGCCCTTTAAATAAGTGTAGACTGAATAAAATTTATGTAGTGCTGAACAAAATCCTATTTAAAAAGTATTCCAATACAGTGCAACGAAATAACAAAGCGTTTAAACTAATGGATGCGATCATGTCAACTTAAAAAATGGGCTTGTATTATGCATGAACTTCAGCTAAATGGCGGCGTGTAAGGCATCCGAATTAATGGGAGGCATGTAATCTTATTGCTATTCAAACACTTCCGATAAATATAAACCTGTTAATGTAGTTGAATGTTATCAATAACTAAAACACTTTATTAGCATTTTTCGCTTCTATAAGCGTGATATGTGTATGTATGTATTTATGTACGTATGAATGTAATGGAATCTTGTAACTTCCGTTTTCACGCACTTCCTGGCATCTAAACAATCTGAAAATTTTTCAGATGTGTTAAGAACCGATAACAATACAATTAACCATGCAATGGCGTCGTAAGAGAATCCACTCGCCCATATCATGCCGTGGATGTCGTAAGACGCCACAGAGAAAAACTGAACAGCAACAGAATCTTCCAGATAACAGTTTGATAAATACAAAAAGCTTTGGTTACCAAACCCACTTCTGAAACGTGGCAGCTATGGCACATATATTCCCTTTGGGGCAATCTATGTGGGAGGCCTATGATATACATATATGTTGATGGGATGGAATTGTTATGAATAATACAATAATACCACGACTGTGACTGTGTTGGTGTTCTCATCTTACTATGATTATGAAGAGCACAGTATACGATCAAAGCCTATTATTAAACTTCTTTAAATGTAACTATTTGCAAGCTTACACGCTTCATTAGCTTGACCTGTACGTACGAATGAATGAAATGGAATTTTGTTATTAACTTTTCAAAAATTTTCAGAAAAATTAATATGGCTTTAATACGCTTTAATATGGTTGTAGCATGAATGGTGGCCTCTACCGGAGTAAGACCATACACTCACATTATACCAGCAACTTACAGCTGCTGTGTTTCATATGGAGAGTGTAATCAGAATCAGAGACACCTTTTACTGAAAATGAGGCATTATATCTCAGTCCTCAGGAGTGACTCATCTGCATTTTCATTCTTAATAAAGATAAATATAGATGTCTATGCGCCATTCCAACCATTTACCATCAAGTAGACTGTGTGCTCGTTGGTCACTCATACTTTATATATAAAAAAATTTTAAGATTATATTTAATTGAGGTTACTACAAAAATAATTGTAGAATATATATATATATATATATATATATATATATATATATATATATATATATATATATATATATATATATATATATATATATATAAATCTACATATATAATAATATACCCCTATAGTTTCAACAAACAATAGAGTTTCACTCACAGAGTGATTTTAGAATAACATATTGAGTAAATTTATTCAATAACTATGTAAATGCGGTTTGTAGGATCGGTCGGGTACACGCCAAAGGCGCAAACTCATGCATATGAAGAAGATGTTATCCATCAGTATATCTAGAAAATGCGAAACTACCTTATTTAAAAATGAAACTCAAGAAACGCTCGACTGTGGGTGAAAGTTATTCCCAAATTTATAAAAAAAAAACGTTATCCATCACTCCCATTCGTCTAATGAGTGTGATAGAAAGCGATATAGATAGCGTCATAAAAATGTTATAGCTTCCGTAGAACAGCACGAAACTGCATTTGCCCCATATAGAGATTATATGGGCAGTAGCGTCTTCCTAATAACGAACGAAAAACCCACATTTATATTAGATTTAAAATCAAAATGCAAATGCAATGTCACCCCTGACAACTGAGAGTGATTGACCTCGTTTATAGTTAAAAGGATCTTTACTTTATTTAGAAAGGTAATAACTCAGTATTTACAAAATTAATTGTTTAAAAATACTAATTTACTAAAGCTCTATTTGAAAATGTAAAACGCAACTGCCGGACTATAAATGTGTGCCAAATTTACGAATGCAATCAGACTGCTATTCGGTTCACGCCTCCAAACTTGGAAAAGCTTTCAAATGCAAATTCGTCTATTCATCGTTCGCTTCATGCTTGATTTCAATTACGCTTCATGTTTTAATATTAAGATTACTTGTTTATAGGTTAGTGAGGATAATATTGAAAGGAAGAAGGAAGAAAGAAAGTTAATTTGTTTACTAGCGCTCATTTCTTTTACAATGTTTAACTACTTTATTTCGCTTTAATTACTTTTTATTAGAACACTTATTTTACATGTGCGCATTTATAGCAGATTATTCAATAAAAAAATTGTGGATAGTTACCCATTGAAAACGCATGTAATAATCCTTAATCCTTGGGATTTTTATGGGGATCGAATCCCCATAAAATCCCATGCAGTCGCATACGCCCGGCAAATCCCTTGCGGCAGCATGCGATCGCAACCACCCACAGCACTTAAAACCATTGAAACTTATATTTAGCGACTACTTTTCTATGAAGTAGTTTGGCATTTTAAAATCTATACAAAATTCTTTATCCGTTGGTCTAAACAAAAGTCTGGTTTTTTCTTCATTACAAAAAGATTTAATAGTATTTTATTACAAAAAAATATACCAAGCGAATGTCGGCAGCCTGAAAATCACAATTATTTCAATATATATTACTCGAAACTATTTACAAAAAAAATAAATTATATTCACACAAAAACTTTCATTACAATTTTATAATAAAACACCATACTTAAATACTAGAAAAATCCAAAAACCAACACTAGAACATAACAGCGAAAATAGCGTATGTAATGAACGTAGATTATAAATAAATATCCATTAGATAACTTGACTTTTTATTGCACAAAAGACTAGAAAATTTCATATTGATTCTATAATGCCAAACTTCTTCCTAGAAAAGTAGTCTCTAAATATAAGTTTTTATGGGTTAAAGTGCTGTAGGTGGGTGCGGTATTATTTGACCGCTTGAATTTTGACGGAATATCGAAGCGGTCAAATTTGGCCGCTTGGTGTTTGAGAGGTTAATATCAATTAAATAAGTAGATTGAATGATAATGCATCGCATCAGGAATTCAGTCTCTTCACTGTCGTCAATCATTAGAAATTGTATCTTCCAATTACTCAAAGGCAATTAGTAGGAAACTTGACCAATTGAATGCTTTTAATAAAATTAATTTGCATAACGACTCTTACCAGGGCTTAAAGTAAAAAAAAGACGTGTGGCACTCGGGGACTGCCGCGGTAAAGCTATTGCATAGCATTTTTTATCAACTTATGCAATTATAATTAATTATTTATTTTATTTATGCAGTTAAGTCTTTGATATTAAATCAAGTTACACTTTTTGAGCGTGGTGACCGATAAGAAAACAATTTTTTTCTCTTATTTTATAAATGAGAAGTTAATATTGTTTAAAATATTTTTAATATCTTACAATACATGTAGGTTATTCAGGAATTTTTATCATTCAGTTAGCAGCTAGTGTACACGCATACGACTAGTCGCACGCACACAAACACCGTGCCGAAGTCTGCCGAGTGCCGAAGTCTGCCGAACTGAAACGACGTTAGACGATGCACGGCTTTCAACGTCACACCTCCGTGCCCGTCGGAGTTTACCGATAATCTGACGTCATACGACGTAATTCAAATAACTGCAAAACCAAACATAATATCTTAATTTAACAAAAATAGCCTTTCACAAAAATGAATCTAGTTAAGTATAGAGTAATTTTGTACAGATTAGGTAAATAGTTCGCACTCTTCCTTAAGATAGTGATCATAAAAAGTAAACTCGCAGTGAGAGCACAAAAACTCAACACGATCAAGTAAATAAATTATATTTTCGGAGTTATTCATATCAGCAACAATACGCCACGGTCTATTGTAGAAATTAACAACCCATTGGCAGTCATTGCAGTAAAACCCTATATTAAAATGAGTTTCTTCCCAAGGTCATATTAGGTTATTAGTCACAATATAAAAAAAATGAACTTCTATTAAACCTGTCAATATCTACAATTAGTACTTATTTACAATAGTAAAATAAATGATAATATAGTCAATCTGTAATGTATCACGGCTGGGGAATCCTAGATATTTGTTCGTATTTAGTAAAAGAATAACTAGTTGATAAATTAATCATAATATATATCTTTTTTTTTCGCCGGAGACTAAAATGATATTGCTTTTTTTCGTAACTGCAGATTCTGTGGATTTATTTCATTATTTTGAACAATATACGAAACTTAAGTGACTAAAATTAAATCTAATCTGAACCAGAATCATAAAAACTGTATTATTCGGGCTAAACGAATCTAATAAAGATCTGTTATTTTTGTCTCCTGCGAAAAAAACAGACTATAGGAATCTATCGAATACCTACATAAACAAAATATCACCTATAAATAAAATAGTACGAAGCGGAATAACTAATAAGAGTGGCAACGTCGCACTATACAAAGGAATTGCGTTAAGACGATGTCGTTGAGAGCCGTGGTAGCTCCCTGTGAGCTATTGCATAGCATTTTTTATCAACTTATGCAATTATAATTAATTATTTATTTTTATTTTATTTATGCAGTTAAGTCTTTGATATTAAATCAAGTTACACTTTTTGAGCGTGGTGACCGATAAGAAAACAATTTTTTTTCTCTTATTGTATAAATGAGAAGTTAATATTGTTTAAAATATTTTAATATCTTACGATACATGTAGGTTATTCAGGAATTTTTATCATTCATTGTTATATGTAAACGTTTTTGAATCGTCGTAATGAAACATATTTCCTAAAGAAAATATCTTCACAATTAATTTGATGTAAAATAACATTAGAAATAACGTATAAAAACAGAAAAATTATCAAATTTTTGATCGAGTTCCTAACCAGTACACAAACAAAAGCGGCGAAATATCATTTTCAGATTTTTTTCTATATTCTATATAGTTATTTGTTACAGAGTACACAGATAAAATTCACTCTCACCGATGACAAATTTCAAACACCACAATCTCTAATTTTTTACTCTGCTATCTTCAGCGCTGTACACGAATGCAACGATGTCGTTGAGAGCCGTGGTAGCTCACATGGTTAGCGCTCATTATAGGTATCACAGTACGGGAGCAACCCGGGTTCGATCCCCACTGGCACCAATGAAATTGTTGCGTGCTGATTTAGCTATCAGTTGGAAAGTCTGTTTTTCTGGGCCGTTTTGTTTTGTTACACTAACATCTCGCAAGTCACCTAGGGACCTAGGAGGTCGTCGGTTGCTTATTTTTTATTTTTCTTTAAAATTTTCGTCGGTAAAATAACATATTTATAAAAGTAAAAAAAGTAAAGTTACAGCCTATATACGTCCCACTGCTGGGCACAGGCCTCCTCTAATTTCTGAGAGGGTTTTAAGGCAAGGAAATGTCCGCCACGCTGCCTCAATGCGTGTTGAGCTTAGAAAACGTTAAACTTGATATCATGTAGTTGAGGTGTAAGAATCTCTCAATCTTCATATAGAACTGCGTCTTCCTAATTAGACATAAAAAATAAAAACTATAGTTGCCCTACTTACCTAAAGTTTTCAACGGTAAAATTGATGATAACTGTTGAGTAGATTTAATATTAATGTACTTTTAAGACCTCTTCGCAACCCATGTCCTTTTTCATCATCATCATTACAGCCCTTCACAAGTCCACTGCTGAACGTAGGCCTCCCCCAAGGTATGCCACAAAGCACGGTCCTGAGCCACCTGTATCCATCGACTTCCTGCATGTCTTACCAGGTCGTCACTCCATCTAGTGGGGGGTCACCCTACACTTCGCCTACCGGTACGAGGCTGCCACTCGAGAACCCTTCTTCCTATCGTTGTCGCTTCTTCGAGCTATATGGCCGGCCCATTGCCACTTCAGCTTACTAATCTGTTGGGCTATGGCGGTCACTCTGGTTCTACTGCGGATTTCTAAGTTTTTCCATGTCCTTACTTTAAGACTAATAGCATTCGATAAAAATGATAATTAGTTAATTAAAAATTATATTATTATAAATAAAATAAAAATATTTTGTTTATTAAACTTATTTTTGTCCCAACTACCATTAAAATTGTTACAATTTAAAAAAAGGTCAATCTCTTATAGGCAAATTATAGACACTGTTATTTTTATAGAATGATATGTTTTCATATAATTGCTATTATATAATAATTTGTAGATGTAAATGCATGATGTAATGATATATTTGTTGGATGTAAGTTAATATGCACAATTGTTGGAGATTCGTTCAAGTAAATAAATAAAATAAATAAATAGAAATGGGTTTACGGTTCTCATTACTTGTCATACAAAATACAGCAGAATTGTGCTGCTACAATATTTTATGTTTCCACTAGATGGCGGTATAACCATTTCGTTTATTATAGACGTAAAATACCCAGATCGATAACAGGCAGCAGGGTCAAAGGTGCGAGACATCTGGTACTGCTATCGTCAATCCAAACTACTGAGAATGAAGTTCAATGAAAATCCTTCAGACCACTGAAGAGGTACATGTCCAGAAGTGAACTTTCTCGGGCTGATAATGATTATGTACGATCGTGGACATTCCCCGTTCGAACCGACTCTTTCGTACAATCATAATACGCTACATGGTTCATTTATCATCATTATTTTCATTATTATCACAGCTGCAAGTTCACTGCTGGAGTGAGGCCCCCTTCACAGAACTCCACAAAGCACGGTCCTGATCCACCTGTGTCCATCGACGTTGATCTAGTGTAGGACCGCCCAACACTTCGCTTACCGTCCGTACCTTACCGTACATCGGGTCATGTTTACAAAGGTTAAAATTTTAATTAGTGTACAAAAAACTGTGGTTGCCAACCTGTTTTCCAAGCATAACAACTATTCAAATATCCCCCCTCAAGGCAATTTATGGGATGGGCCTATGTTCAGCAGTGAACTTTTGGTTGTAACGGTAACGATTCGTCCCATGAGGCAAAATTTTTTAACTTTTAAATATTTCTTTAAATATATTTGTGAGTGTTTGAGTATTGAGTATGTGTGTGAGTATAAATACATAAAAACTACTTCTTTAAAACCAACCTCAATAATTACTATCGAATGGTTGAGTGGACAGGTTATCGAGATAACAAGTTACCAGTGCAAGAACTCTCATAAACAAGCTTTTAGCCAGTGTGATGGGGTGGGATCATAGAATACTATAATACATACATAAGGTGGGATAAATCTTTAATAGTGTTATTGAGCGCATTTTTATATACCTTTGTATGCCTTGCTGTAAAAACCGTTGCAGGCATTTTCGCGTCCCTCGTCCTTTTTTTTTGTTTTTAGGTTTGATATAGAGAGCAAGCTACCTAAAAGTTTCAACTTAGTCAACGTGATGTTTGGTACTATCAACTTTAATCCGACTGCCAACTGCGATAGACCGGTAGTAGACTTTTAAGAACTGATGAAGTATTAGAACAAGGAGAAAAGAAAGATATTGCTCTGGAAAGCAAATAGTTCTGCCAAGGCTTATTTACGTATGTGCCTTTCTAAACATAAAATAAAAGAAAATATGGCTCGTAAAATATCGGATATCATAAACTTTGCTCACTTATTTCGCATGAAAAAGAATAACAAAATACACAAGAACAGAAATTGTACATAATGGATACAAAGAAGTGTCAGCTTGGAATCGTAATGCTTAACAAGATTTATTGTGCCCCGAGTTGTAAGAATTGAGCCAGTATAACGTTAACTCAATACTAAAGAAAAACGTAAACTTGATGAAATTATATTTACTTTTCTAATTAAACCAGAGACCCTTTTTCATGATAACAAGACTTCTGTCTTTGTCTTCAGTGACGTGCCACAGCATCAACTTACCATGGACTACTTTCTTATAAGCCTCATTTCACTTGAAAGACAGTTAATATGAAAGATAACTTCCCTTAATGAATTGAAATATCTATTATTTTTATGTTCTTCGTACTTATATAGATGTCATTACGAAATTGATTTTCTATATTTATTTTCTTTATACATGATAGAGCACCGTTGCAGCTATATTATGGTTGTAGCACGAATAGGTCGGCTCAATCGGCGACGAACCACGCTGTCACAGAGTATCGTACAATGCATGCAGAAAACCGAAGACCTTTTTTTGGAAACATGGCATTTAACCTTACTTGAATCCTTGCGTGAGATAAGAAGAAGATCGCAATAATAATTGTTACTCACAAGAAATCCTCAATCACATACCTAAACTAAACATTGCCTCTTTTATTTTTTAAAAATGAAACCGAGGTGACGCTAAAATATAAAATTGGCTCACGAATTTATCATATCACATCACGTCCGGCAAAAGACGTCCCGTTAGCCCCTAATGATTAATACAGCAACTCCGCTTAAAATACTAGTCCTTTAATGAAAGAGACGGGCTAACGAGTGTATCATAATTAATTTTGTAGCAGGTCCTAATGAGCGACCTGACGAGCTTCTGAATAACATGCTCCCTCATTAGCTCAAGCTTTATTATAATTTTGAAACATATCAGCTTTTATTAGAAAAGCAATGTAAATTGAACATTATTGAGTTTCATATTCAACATTACGTAAAGAATGAACCTAAAAAGAATGCGTGGAAGGAAAAACTAATTTCAGTGTACGATTTTGTGTTGAGTTCACGAGAACATCTTACGGTTAGGAATAAGGTAAGGGAGCGCTCAAACTATTACGGTTTGTTTCATTCGTTTTTCTAATACATTATACGTTATTGAGTCAAATTTTTCAGCAAGTGAATTACAAAACGTAATTCACTTGCTGAAAAGTTTCGTGAAAAACGGTCGACGACTTTAACTTTTAGTAACTTTATCCTATATTATTTGTCAGTTTTGAATCAGTGTTATAAGTAATACGATATTTATTTTACCCTTTGAAAAACTACGTCCTAACACATACAAAAATCGCAGTGACCAGTGTGCGACTGCTCCACCTTATAATAATATTGTCCGGATCGAATTTCGGTCACGGAGGCCAGTCTCAACGGAGACTAGCCATTTGCGCAAATCAAGATTATAGTACAAGAGTGTGTGCACTGTCACAGTCCCATTGAACGGTGCAGGAAGCACGACTTAAAGTATTTATTGAGCTTGAGCTGCTACTGAGAATTTCTTGACAATACAATAGCAGATTTTGGTCCGACTCGGGATTTCAACCCAGAACCTTATGATCAGAAGCCGCGTTTACGACCAATAATCCAACAAGGCAGTAAATCTACTTATAAACCAAGTTATATGAAATCGTTTGTTTAGTTATTATGGATACAGATAGCGTTTTGCTATTTTAACGTACGCTAGTCATGGTTTCAAGTTAGATGCGGCATTAATAAATATAACATCTTTTTAACGCATTATGATTTGGCTTCAACCGTATGGTGAGGACACACCCACCCATATATATTCATAGCCACTGGAAAGCGTTTAAGAAAAACGTCTCAGTAAACCGCAACGCGTGAAATTACTACAATTGTTGTTTAGTGGTTTAGTTACCAAAACATTTTGTGGCAGGCTTTTGACGACATCGTCAACTCATTTGTTACATTATTTCAAATAAAATACTTCGTATTATTTATGTTAAAATTAGACTGTAAATACGTTGATGACATAAAAGAACTCTCAAATCATTGATTTGGTAGGAGTCGAAGAGAGAAACTAAAACAGGCGGTGGTTAACAACATTTTCATCATTACAGTACTTTACAAGTCCACTCACTGCATAGCATAAGCCCCTCCGGAGAAATGCAAGAAAGCTCGGACCTTAGCAACTTGAATTCATACCTATAGCGGCTCAAAATATTACAAATTGCTGTTGCCAAGCCGCCCGCCAGTAGTGCTCTTGGAAATCATGCGCAAGCACAAGTGCACTCTCTATTCCCTTACTATCATAGTCCTATGGGACGGTAATACGACGCGACTGGACAAAGCTCAGATGCAAGACTAACGACTTTATGTGCTTTCTGTGGCATGATGGTGAAACACCGGCAAATTCCTAACTTCGGGCCGCATCCACGAATTTCTTGACAGAAAATTCCAATAACTGACTGAATCTCATAATCAGAAATCGCGTTTGCAGTCACTAGACCAACGAGGCAGTTGACTTTAAGTGGCCTTATGCGGCCACTAGTGTCATCACTGGCTGTACACTCTTACATACTTGTACGCTATCACAGAACATAAATTTCCGACAAGCCAAGAGTTTAGAGTGGTCCTTTAAATAAGTGTAGACTGAATAAAATTTATGTAGTGCTGAACAAAATCCTATTTAAAAAGTATTCCAATACAGTGCAACGAAATAACAAAGCGTTTAAACTAATGGATGCGATCATGTCAACTTAAAAAATGGGCTTGTATTATGCATGAACTTCAGCTAAATGGCGGCGTGTAAGGCATCCGAATTAATGGGAGGCATGTAATCTTTTTGCTATTCAAACACTTCCGATAAATATAAACCTGTTAATGTAGTTGAATGTTATCAATAACTAAAACACTTTATTAGCATTTTTCGCTTCTATAAGCGTGATATGTGTATGTATGTATTTATGTACGTATGAATGTAATGGAATCTTGTAACTTCCGTTTTCACGCACTTCCTGGCATCTAAACAATCTGAAAATTTTTCAGATGTGTTAAGAACCGATAACAATACAATTAACCATGCAATGGCGTCGTAAGAGAATCCACTCGCCCATATCATGCCGTGGATGTCGTAAGACGCCACAGAGAAAAACTGAACAGCAACAGAATCTTCCAGATAACAGTTTGATAAATACAAAAAGCTTTGGTTACCAAACCCACTTCTGAAACGTGGCAGCTATGGCACATATATTCCCTTTGGGGCAATCTATGTGGGAGGCCTATGATATACATATATGTTGATGGGATGGAATTGTTATGAATAATACAATAATACCACGACTGTGACTGTGTTGGTGTTCTCATCTTACTATGATTATGAAGAGCACAGTATACGATCAAAGCCTATTATTAAACTTCTTTAAATGTAACTATTTGCAAGCTTACACGCTTCATTAGCTTGACCTGTACGTACGAATGAATGAAATGGAATTTTGTTATTAACTTTTCAAAAATTTTCAGAAAAATTAATATGGCTTTAATACGCTTTAATATGGTTGTAGCATGAATGGTGGCCTCTACCGGAGTAAGACCATACACTCACATTATACCAGCAACTTACAGCTGCTGTGTTTCATATGGAGAGTGTAATCAGAATCAGAGACACCTTTTACTGAAAATGAGGCATTATATCTCAGTCCTCAGGAGTGACTCATCTGCATTTTCATTCTTAATAAAGATAAATATAGATGTCTATGCGCCATTCCAACCATTTACCATCAAGTAGACTGTGTGCTCGTTGGTCACTCATACTTTATATATAAAAAAATTTTAAGATTATATTTAATTGAGGTTACTACAAAAATAATTGTAGAATATATATATATATATATATATATATATAAATCTACATATATAATAATATACCCCTATAGTTTCAACAAACAATAGAGTTTCACTCACAGAGTGATTTTAGAATAACATATTGAGTAAATTTATTCAATAACTATGTAAATGCGGTTTGTAGGATCGGTCGGGTACACGCCAAAGGCGCAAACTCATGCATATGAAGAAGATGTTATCCATCAGTATATCTAGAAAATGCGAAACTACCTTATTTAAAAATGAAACTCAAGAAACGCTCGACTGTGGGTGAAAGTTATTCCCAAATTTATAAAAAAAAAACGTTATCCATCACTCCCATTCGTCTAATGAGTGTGATAGAAAGCGATATAGATAGCGTCATAAAAATGTTATAGCTTCCGTAGAACAGCACGAAACTGCATTTGCCCCATATAGAGATTATATGGGCAGTAGCGTCTTCCTAATAACGAACGAAAAACCCACATTTATATTAGATTTAAAATCAAAATGCAAATGCAATGTCACCCCTGACAACTGAGAGTGATTGACCTCGTTTATAGTTAAAAGGATCTTTACTTTATTTAGAAAGGTAATAACTCAGTATTTACAAAATTAATTGTTTAAAAATACTAATTTACTAACGCTCTATTTGAAAATGTAAAACGCAACTGCCGGACTATAAATGTGTGCCAAATTTACGAATGCAATCAGACTGCTATTCGGTTCACGCCTCCAAACTTGGAAAAGCTTTCAAATGCAAATTCGTCTATTCATCGTTCGCTTCATGCTTGATTTCAATTACGCTTCATGTTTTAATATTAAGATTACTTGTTTATAGGTTAGTGAGGATAATATTGAAAGGAAGAAGGAAGAAAGAAAGTTAATTTGTTTACTAGCGCTCATTTCTTTTACAATGTTTAACTACTTTATTTCGCTTTAATTACTTTTTATTAGAACACTTATTTTACATGTGCGCATTTATAGCAGATTATTCAATAAAAAAATTGTGGATAGTTACCCATTGAAAACGCATGTAATAATCCTTAATCCTTGGGATTTTTATGGGGATCGAATCCCCATAAAATCCCATGCAGTCGCATACGCCCGGCAAATCCCTTGCGGCAGCATGCGATCGCAACCACCCACAGCACTTAAAACCATTGAAACTTATATTTAGCGACTACTTTTCTATGAAGTAGTTTGGCATTTTAAAATCTATACAAAATTCTTTATCCGTTGGTCTAAACAAAAGTCTGGTTTTTTCTTCATTACAAAAAGATTTAATAGTATTTTATTACAAAAAAATATACCAAGCGAATGTCGGCAGCCTGAAAATCACAATTATTTCAATATATATTACTCGAAATTATTTACAAAAAAAATAAATTATATTCACACAAAAACTTTCATTACAATTTTATAATAAAACACCATACTTAAATACTAGAAAAATCCAAAAACCAACACTAGAACATAACAGCGAAAATAGCGTATGTAATGAACGTAGATTATAAATAAATATCCATTAGATAACTTGACTTTTTATTGCACAAAAGACTAGAAAATTTCATATTGATTCTATAATGCCAAACTTCTTCCTAGAAAAGTAGTCTCTAAATATAAGTTTTTATGGGTTAAAGTGCTGTAGGTGGGTGCGGTATTATTTGACCGCTTGAATTTTGACGGAATATCGAAGCGGTCAAATTTGGCCGCTTGGTGTTTGAGAGGTTAATATCAATTAAATAAGTAGATTGAATGATAATGCATCGCATCAGGAATTCAGTCTCTTCACTGTCGTCAATCATTAGAAATTGTATCTTCCAATTACTCAAAGGCAATTAGTAGGAAACTTGACCAATTGAATGCTTTTAATAAAATTAATTTGCATAACGACTCTTACCAGGGCTTAAAGTAAAAAAAAGACGTGTGGCACTCGGGGACTGCCGCGGTAAAGCTATTGCATAGCATTTTTTATCAACTTATGCAATTATAATTAATTATTTATTTTATTTATGCAGTTAAGTCTTTGATATTAAATCAAGTTACACTTTTTGAGCGTGGTGACCGATAAGAAAACAATTTTTTTCTCTTATTTTATAAATGAGAAGTTAATATTGTTTAAAATATTTTTAATATCTTACAATACATGTAGGTTATTCAGGAATTTTTATCATTCAGTTAGCAGCTAGTGTACACGCATACGACTAGTCGCACGCACACAAACACCGTGCCGAAGTCTGCCGAGTGCCGAAGTCTGCCGAACTGAAACGACGTTAGACGATGCACGGCTTTCAACGTCACACCTCCGTGCCCGTCGGAGTTTACCGATAATCTGACGTCATACGACGTAATTCAAATAACTGCAAAACCAAACATAATATCTTAATTTAACAAAAATAGCCTTTCACAAAAATGAATCTAGTTAAGTATAGAGTAATTTTGTACAGATTAGGTAAATAGTTCGCACTCTTCCTTAAGATAGTGATCATAAAAAGTAAACTCGCAGTGAGAGCACAAAAACTCAACACGATCAAGTAAATAAATTATATTTTCGGAGTTATTCATATCAGCAACAATACGCCACGGTCTATTGTAGAAATTAACAACCCATTGGCAGTCATTGCAGTAAAACCCTATATTAAAATGAGTTTCTTCCCAAGGTCATATTAGGTTATTAGTCACAATATAAAAAAAATGAACTTCTATTAAACCTGTCAATATCTACAATTAGTACTTATTTACAATAGTAAAATAAATGATAATATAGTCAATCTGTAATGTATCACGGCTGGGGAATCCTAGATATTTGTTCGTATTTAGTAAAAGAATAACTAGTTGATAAATTAATCATAATATATATCTTTTTTTTTCGCCGGAGACTAAAATGATATTGCTTTTTTTCGTAACTGCAGATTCTGTGGATTTATTTCATTATTTTGAACAATATACGAAACTTAAGTGACTAAAATTAAATCTAATCTGAACCAGAATCATAAAAACTGTATTATTCGGGCTAAACGAATCTAATAAAGATCTGTTATTTTTGTCTCCTGCGAAAAAAACAGACTATAGGAATCTATCGAATACCTACATAAACAAAATATCACCTATAAATAAAATAGTACGAAGCGGAATAACTAATAAGAGTGGCAACGTCGCACTATACAAAGGAATTGCGTTAAGACGATGTCGTTGAGAGCCGTGGTAGCTCCCTGTGAGCTATTGCATAGCATTTTTTATCAACTTATGCAATTATAATTAATTATTTATTTTAATTTTATTTATGCAGTTAAGTCTTTGATATTAAATCAAGTTACACTTTTTGAGCGTGGTGACCGATAAGAAAACAATTTTTTTTCTCTTATTGTATAAATGAGAAGTTAATATTGTTTAAAATATTTTAATATCTTACGATACATGTAGGTTATTCAGGAATTTTTATCATTCATTGTTATATGTAAACGTTTTTGAATCGTCGTAATGAAACATATTTCCTAAAGAAAATATCTTCACAATTAATTTGATGTAAAATAACATTAGAAATAACGTATAAAAACAGAAAAATTATCAAATTTTTGATCGAGTTCCTAACCAGTACACAAACAAAAGCGGCGAAATATCATTTTCAGATTTTTTTCTATATTCTATATAGTTATTTGTTACAGAGTACACAGATAAAATTCACTCTCACAGATGACAAATTTCAAACACCACAATCTCTAATTTTTTACTCTGCTATCTTCAGCGCTGTACACGAATGCAACGATGTCGTTGAGAGCCGTGGTAGCTCACATGGTTAGCGCTCATTATAGGTATCACAGTACGGGAGCAACCCGGGTTCGATCCCCACTGGCACCAATGAAATTGTTGCGTGCTGATTTAGCTATCAGTTGGAAAGTCTGTTTTTCTGGGCCGTTTTGTTTTGTTACACTAACATCTCGCAAGTCACCTAGGGACCTAGGAGGTCGTCGGTTGCTTATTTTTTATTTTTCTTTAAAATTTTCGTCGGTAAAATAACATATTTATAAAAGTAAAAAAAGTAAAGTTACAGCCTATATACGTCCCACTGCTGGGCACAGGCCTCCTCTAATTTCTGAGAGGGTTTTAAGGCAAGGAAATGTCCGCCACGCTGCCTCAATGCGTGTTGAGCTTAGAAAACGTTAAACTTGATATCATGTAGTTGAGGTGTAAGAATCTCTCAATCTTCATATAGAACTGCGTCTTCCTAATTAGACATAAAAAATAAAAACTATAGTTGCCCTACTTACCTAAAGTTTTCAACGGTAAAATTGATGATAACTGTTGAGTAGATTTAATATTAATGTACTTTTAAGACCTCTTCGCAACCCATGTCCTTTTTCATCATCATCATTACAGCCCTTCACAAGTCCACTGCTGAACGTAGGCCTCCCCCAAGGTATGCCACAAAGCACGGTCCTGAGCCACCTGTATCCATCGACTTCCTGCATGTCTTACCAGGTCGTCACTCCATCTAGTGGGGGGTCACCCTACACTTCGCCTACCGGTACGAGGCTGCCACTCGAGAACCCTTCTTCCTATCGTTGTCGCTTCTTCGAGCTATATGGCCGGCCCATTGCCACTTCAGCTTACTAATCTGTTGGGCTATGGCGGTCACTCTGGTTCTACTGCGGATTTCTAAGTTTTTCCATGTCCTTACTTTAAGACTAATAGCATTCGATAAAAATGATAATTAGTTAATTAAAAATTATATTATTATAAATAAAATAAAAATATTTTGTTTATTAAACTTATTTTTGTCCCAACTACCATTAAAATTGTTACAATTTAAAAAAAGGTCAATCTCTTATAGGCAAATTATAGACACTGTTATTTTTATAGAATGATATGTTTTCATATAATTGCTATTATATAATAATTTGTAGATGTAAATGCATGATGTAATGATATATTTGTTGGATGTAAGTTAATATGCACAATTGTTGGAGATTCGTTCAAGTAAATAAATAAAATAAATAAATAGTAATGGGTTTACGGTTCTCATTACTTGTCATACAAAATACAGCAGAATTGTGCTGCTACAATATTTTATGTTTCCACTAGATGGCGGTATAACCATTTCGTTTATTATAGACGTAAAATACCCAGATCGATAACAGGCAGCAGGGTCAAAGGTGCGAGACATCTGGTACTGCTATCGTCAATCCAAACTACTGAGAATGAAGTTCAATGAAAATCCTTCAGACCACTGAAGAGGTACATGTCCAGAAGTGAACTTTCTCGGGCTGATAATGATTATGTACGATCGTGGACATTCCCCGTTCGAACCGACTCTTTCGTACAATCATAATACGCTACATGGTTCATTTATCATCATTATTTTCATCATTATCACAGCTGCAAGTTCACTGCTGGAGTGAGGCCCCCTTCACAGAACTCCACAAAGCACGGTCCTGATCCACCTGTGTCCATCGACGTTGATCTAGTGTAGGACCGCCCAACACTTCGCTTACCGTCCGTACCTTACCGTACATCGGGTCATGTTTACAAAGGTTAAAATTTTAATTAGTGTACAAAAAACTGTGGTTGCCAACCTGTTTTCCAAGCATAACAACTATTCAAATATCCCCCCTCAAGGCAATTTATGGGATGGGCCTATGTTCAGCAGTGAACTTTTGGTTGTAACGGTAACGATTCGTCCCATGAGGCAAAATTTTTTAACTTTTAAATATTTCTTTAAATATATTTGTGAGTGTTTGAGTATTGAGTATGTGTGTGAGTATAAATACATAAAAACTACTTCTTTAAAACCAACCTCAATAATTACTATCGAATGGTTGAGTGGACAGGTTATCGAGATAACAAGTTACCAGTGCAAGAACTCTCATAAACAAGCTTTTAGCCAGTGTGATGGGGTGGGATCATAGAATACTATAATACATACATAAGGTGGGATAAATCTTTAATAGTGTTATTGAGCGCATTTTTATATACCTTTGTATGCCTTGCTGTAAAAACCGTTGCAGGCATTTTCGCGTCCCTCGTCCTTTTTTTTTGTTTTTAGGTTTGATATAGAGAGCAAGCTACCTAAAAGTTTCAACTTAGTCAACGTGATGTTTGGTACTATCAACTTTAATCCGACTGCCAACTGCGATAGACCGGTAGTAGACTTTTAAGAACTGATGAAGTATTAGAACAAGGAGAAAAGAAAGATATTGCTCTGGAAAGCAAATAGTTCTGCCAAGGCTTATTTACGTATGTGCCTTTCTAAACATAAAATAAAAGAAAATATGGCTCGTAAAATATCGGATATCATAAACTTTGCTCACTTATTTCGCATGAAAAAGAATAACAAAATACACAAGAACAGAAATTGTACATAATGGATACAAAGAAGTGTCAGCTTGGAATCGTAATGCTTAACAAGATTTATTGTGCCCCGAGTTGTAAGAATTGAGCCAGTATAACGTTAACTCAATACTAAAGAAAAACGTAAACTTGATGAAATTATATTTACTTTTCTAATTAAACCAGAGACCCTTTTTCATGATAACAAGACTTCTGTCTTTGTCTTCAGTGACGTGCCACAGCATCAACTTACCATGGACTACTTTCTTATAAGCCTCATTTCACTTGAAAGACAGTTAATATGAAAGATAACTTCCCTTGATGAATTGAAATATCTATTATTTTTATGTTCTTCGTACTTATATAGATGTCATTACGAAATTGATTTTCTATATTTATTTTCTTTATACATGATAGAGCACCGTTGCAGCTATATTATGGTTGTAGCACGAATAGGTCGGCTCAATCGGCGACGAACCACGCTGTCACAGAGTATCGTACAATGCATGCAGAAAACCGAAGACCTTTTTTTGGAAACATGGCATTTAACCTTACTTGAATCCTTGCGTGAGATAAGAAGAAGATCGCAATAATAATTGTTACTCACAAGAAATCCTCAATCACATACCTAAACTAAACATTGCCTCTTTTATTTTTTAAAAATGAAACCGAGGTGACGCTAAAATATAAAATTGGCTCACGAATTTATCATATCACATCACGTCCGGCAAAAGACGTCCCGTTAGCCCTTAATGATTAATACAGCAACTCCGCTTAAAATACTAGTCCTTTAATGAAAGAGACGGGCTAACGAGTGTATCATAATTAATTTTGTAGCAGGTCCTAATGAGCGACCTGACGAGCTTTTGAATAACATGCTCCCTCATTAGCTCAAGCTTTATTATAATTTTGAAACATATCAGCTTTTATTAGAAAAGCAATGTAAATTGAACATTATTGAGTTTCATATTCAACATTACGTAAAGAATGAACCTAAAAAGAATGCGTGGAAGGAAAAACTAATTTCAGTGTACGATTTTGCGTTGAGTTCACGAGAACATCTTACGGTTAGGAATAAGGTAAGGGAGCGCTCAAACTATTACGGTTTGTTTCATTCGTTTTTCTAATACATTATACGTTATTGAGTCAAATTTTTCAGCAAGTGAATTACAAAACGTAATTCACTTGCTGAAAAGTTTCGTGAAAAACGGTCGACGACTTTAACTTTTAGTAACTTTATCCTATATTATTTGTCAGTTTTGAATCAGTGTTATAAGTAATACGATATTTATTTTACCCTTTGAAAAACTACGTCCTAACACATACAAAAATCGCAGTGACCAGTGTGCGACTGCTCCACCTTATAATAATATTGTCCGGATCGAATTTCGGTCACGGAGGCCAGTCTCAACGGAGACTAGCCATTTGCGCAAATCAAGATTATAGTACAAGAGTGTGTGCACTGTCACAGTCCCATTGAACGGTGCAGGAAGCACGACTTAAAGTATTTATTGAGCTTGAGCTGCTACTGAGAATTTCTTGACAATACAATAGCAGATTTTGGTCCGACTCGGGATTTCAACCCAGAACCTTATGATCAGAAGCCGCGTTTACGACCAATAATCCAACAAGGCAGTAAATCTACTTATAAACCAAGTTATATGAAATCGTTTGTTTAGTTACTATGGATACAGATAGCGTTTTGCTATTTTAACGTACGCTAGTCATGGTTTCAAGTTAGATGCGGCATTAATAAATATAACATCTTTTTAACGCATTATGATTTGGCTTCAACCGTATGGTGAGGACACACCCACCCATATATATTCATAGCCACTGGAAAGCGTTTAAGAAAAACGTCTCAGTAAACCGCAACGCGTGAAATTACTACAATTGTTGTTTAGTGGTTTAGTTACCAAAACATTTTGTGGCAGGCTTTTGACGACATCGTCAACTCATTTGTTACATTATTTCAAATAAAATACTTCGTATTATTTATGTTAAAATTAGACTGTAAATACGTTGATGACATAAAAGAACTCTCAAATCATTGATTTGGTAGGAGTCGAAGAGAGAAACTAAAACAGGCGGTGGTTAACAACATTTTCATCATTACAGTACTTTACAAGTCCACTCACTGCATAGCATAAGCCCCTCCGGAGAAATGCAAGAAAGCTCGGACCTTAGCAACTTGAATTCATACCTATAGCGGCTCAAAATATTACAAATTGCTGTTGCCAAGCCGCCCGCCAGTAGTGCTCTTGGAAATCATGCGCAAGCACAAGTGCACTCTCTATTCCCTTACTATCATAGTCCTATGGGACGGTAATACGACGCGACTGGACAAAGCTCAGATGCAAGACTAACGACTTTATGTGCTTTCTGTGGCATGATGGTGAAACACCGGCAAATTCCTAACTTCGGGCCGCATCCACGAATTTCTTGACAGAAAATTCCAATAACTGACTGAATCTCATAATCAGAAATCGCGTTTGCAGTCACTAGACCAACGAGGCAGTTGACTTTAAGTGGCCTTATGCGGCCACTAGTGTCATCACTGGCTGTACACTCTTACATACTTGTACGCTATCACAGAACATAAATTTCCGACAAGCCAAGAGTTTAGAGTGGCCCTTTAAATAAGTGTAGACTGAATAAAATTTATGTAGTGCTGAACAAAATCCTATTTAAAAAGTATTCCAATACAGTGCAACGAAATAACAAAGCGTTTAAACTAATGGATGCGATCATGTCAACTTAAAAAATGGGCTTGTATTATGCATGAACTTCAGCTAAATGGCGGCGTGTAAGGCATCCGAATTAATGGGAGGCATGTAATCTTATTGCTATTCAAACACTTCCGATAAATATAAACCTGTTAATGTAGTTGAATGTTATCAATAACTAAAACACTTTATTAGCATTTTTCGCTTCTATAAGCGTGATATGTGTATGTATGTATTTATGTACGTATGAATGTAATGGAATCTTGTAACTTCCGTTTTCACGCACTTCCTGGCATCTAAACAATCTGAAAATTTTTCAGATGTGTTAAGAACCGATAACAATACAATTAACCATGCAATGGCGTCGTAAGAGAATCCACTCGCCCATATCATGCCGTGGATGTCGTAAGACGCCACAGAGAAAAACTGAACAGCAACAGAATCTTCCAGATAACAGTTTGATAAATACAAAAAGCTTTGGTTACCAAACCCACTTCTGAAACGTGGCAGCTATGGCACATATATTCCCTTTGGGGCAATCTATGTGGGAGGCCTATGATATACATATATGTTGATGGGATGGAATTGTTATGAATAATACAATAATACCACGACTGTGACTGTGTTGGTGTTCTCATCTTACTATGATTATGAAGAGCACAGTATACGATCAAAGCCTATTATTAAACTTCTTTAAATGTAACTATTTGCAAGCTTACACGCTTCATTAGCTTGACCTGTACGTACGAATGAATGAAATGGAATTTTGTTATTAACTTTTCAAAAATTTTCAGAAAAATTAATATGGCTTTAATACGCTTTAATATGGTTGTAGCATGAATGGTGGCCTCTACCGGAGTAAGACCATACACTCACATTATACCAGCAACTTACAGCTGCTGTGTTTCATATGGAGAGTGTAATCAGAATCAGAGACACCTTTTACTGAAAATGAGGCATTATATCTCAGTCCTCAGGAGTGACTCATCTGCATTTTCATTCTTAATAAAGATAAATATAGATGTCTATGCGCCATTCCAACCATTTACCATCAAGTAGACTGTGTGCTCGTTGGTCACTCATACTTTATATATAAAAAAATTTTAAGATTATATTTAATTGAGGTTACTACAAAAATAATTGTAGAATATATATATATATATATATATATATATATATATATATATATATATATATATATATATATATATATATATATATATATATATATATATATATATATATAAATCTACATATATAATAATATACCCCTATAGTTTCAACAAACAATAGAGTTTCACTCACAGAGTGATTTTAGAATAACATATTGAGTAAATTTATTCAATAACTATGTAAATGCGGTTTGTAGGATCGGTCGGGTACACGCCAAAGGCGCAAACTCATGCATATGAAGAAGATGTTATCCATCAGTATATCTAGAAAATGCGAAACTACCTTATTTAAAAATGAAACTCAAGAAACGCTCGACTGTGGGTGAAAGTTATTCCCAAATTTATAAAAAAAAAACGTTATCCATCACTCCCATTCGTCTAATGAGTGTGATAGAAAGCGATATAGATAGCGTCATAAAAATGTTATAGCTTCCGTAGAACAGCACGAAACTGCATTTGCCCCATATAGAGATTATATGGGCAGTAGCGTCTTCCTAATAACGAACGAAAAACCCACATTTATATTAGATTTAAAATCAAAATGCAAATGCAATGTCACCCCTGACAACTGAGAGTGATTGACCTCGTTTATAGTTAAAAGGATCTTTACTTTATTTAGAAAGGTAATAACTCAGTATTTACAAAATTAATTGTTTAAAAATACTAATTTACTAAAGCTCTATTTGAAAATGTAAAACGCAACTGCCGGACTATAAATGTGTGCCAAATTTACGAATGCAATCAGACTGCTATTCGGTTCACGCCTCCAAACTTGGAAAAGCTTTCAAATGCAAATTCGTCTATTCATCGTTCGCTTCATGCTTGATTTCAATTACGCTTCATGTTTTAATATTAAGATTACTTGTTTATAGGTTAGTGAGGATAATATTGAAAGGAAGAAGGAAGAAAGAAAGTTAATTTGTTTACTAGCGCTCATTTCTTTTACAATGTTTAACTACTTTATTTCGCTTTAATTACTTTTTATTAGAACACTTATTTTACATGTGCGCATTTATAGCAGATTATTCAATAAAAAAATTGTGGATAGTTACCCATTGAAAACGCATGTAATAATCCTTAATCCTTGGGATTTTTATGGGGATCGAATCCCCATAAAATCCCATGCAGTCGCATACGCCCGGCAAATCCCTTGCGGCAGCATGCGATCGCAACCACCCACAGCACTTAAAACCATTGAAACTTATATTTAGCGACTACTTTTCTATGAAGTAGTTTGGCATTTTAAAATCTATACAAAATTCTTTATCCGTTGGTCTAAACAAAAGTCTGGTTTTTTCTTCATTACAAAAAGATTTAATAGTATTTTATTACAAAAAAATATACCAAGCGAATGTCGGCAGCCTGAAAATCACAATTATTTCAATATATATTACTCGAAACTATTTACAAAAAAAATAAATTATATTCACACAAAAACTTTCATTACAATTTTATAATAAAACACCATACTTAAATACTAGAAAAATCCAAAAACCAACACTAGAACATAACAGCGAAAATAGCGTATGTAATGAACGTAGATTATAAATAAATATCCATTAGATAACTTGACTTTTTATTGCACAAAAGACTAGAAAATTTCATATTGATTCTATAATGCCAAACTTCTTCCTAGAAAAGTAGTCTCTAAATATAAGTTTTTATGGGTTAAAGTGCTGTAGGTGGGTGCGGTATTATTTGACCGCTTGAATTTTGACGGAATATCGAAGCGGTCAAATTTGGCCGCTTGGTGTTTGAGAGGTTAATATCAATTAAATAAGTAGATTGAATGATAATGCATCGCATCAGGAATTCAGTCTCTTCACTGTCGTCAATCATTAGAAATTGTATCTTCCAATTACTCAAAGGCAATTAGTAGGAAACTTGACCAATTGAATGCTTTTAATAAAATTAATTTGCATAACGACTCTTACCAGGGCTTAAAGTAAAAAAAAGACGTGTGGCACTCGGGGACTGCCGCGGTAAAGCTATTGCATAGCATTTTTTATCAACTTATGCAATTATAATTAATTATTTATTTTATTTATGCAGTTAAGTCTTTGATATTAAATCAAGTTACACTTTTTGAGCGTGGTGACCGATAAGAAAACAATTTTTTTCTCTTATTTTATAAATGAGAAGTTAATATTGTTTAAAATATTTTTAATATCTTACAATACATGTAGGTTATTCAGGAATTTTTATCATTCAGTTAGCAGCTAGTGTACACGCATACGACTAGTCGCACGCACACAAACACCGTGCCGAAGTCTGCCGAGTGCCGAAGTCTGCCGAACTGAAACGACGTTAGACGATGCACGGCTTTCAACGTCACACCTCCGTGCCCGTCGGAGTTTACCGATAATCTGACGTCATACGACGTAATTCAAATAACTGCAAAACCAAACATAATATCTTAATTTAACAAAAATAGCCTTTCACAAAAATGAATCTAGTTAAGTATAGAGTAATTTTGTACAGATTAGGTAAATAGTTCGCACTCTTCCTTAAGATAGTGATCATAAAAAGTAAACTCGCAGTGAGAGCACAAAAACTCAACACGATCAAGTAAATAAATTATATTTTCGGAGTTATTCATATCAGCAACAATACGCCACGGTCTATTGTAGAAATTAACAACCCATTGGCAGTCATTGCAGTAAAACCCTATATTAAAATGAGTTTCTTCCCAAGGTCATATTAGGTTATTAGTCACAATATAAAAAAAATGAACTTCTATTAAACCTGTCAATATCTACAATTAGTACTTATTTACAATAGTAAAATAAATGATAATATAGTCAATCTGTAATGTATCACGGCTGGGGAATCCTAGATATTTGTTCGTATTTAGTAAAAGAATAACTAGTTGATAAATTAATCATAATATATATCTTTTTTTTTCGCCGGAGACTAAAATGATATTGCTTTTTTTCGTAACTGCAGATTCTGTGGATTTATTTCATTATTTTGAACAATATACGAAACTTAAGTGACTAAAATTAAATCTAATCTGAACCAGAATCATAAAAACTGTA
Organism: Parnassius smintheus behrii; assembly: GCA_036936625.1. Classification (NCBI taxonomy): domain Eukaryota; kingdom Metazoa; phylum Arthropoda; class Insecta; order Lepidoptera; family Papilionidae; genus Parnassius; species Parnassius smintheus. The sequence goes on along the minus strand of JAUPFT010000010.1, from coordinate 45,775,676 downwards.
TTATTCGGGCTAAACGAATCTAATAAAGATCTGTTATTTTTGTCT